>CAJNIZ010030558.1:0-38549 GCA_905231905.1 Symbiodinium pilosum
TCCCGCCCCTCATGGGTCCTGACTCTGGCCTGTCATGATTATTGACTCTCGCCTTCCTGGTTCCGGACTCCTCAGCCCTGACTTCCCTTCATGATGAATGACTTTGACAGCGCCCTGTGGCATGAGACTGCTGTGGCCTGAGTGGGACGTTGCTAGAAAACAAATGGCTTCCCGTCGACTTACTCGTCAACTAAGCCTAGATCAAGATGAGAAGTCTTGAGCTCGGAAATGTTCAGATCAACGCTCGATTGAGCTCGGGTTCACTCAGTTAAGAACTCATTCCATCATGTCACTTAATAATTGACTTCAGATGGCATTGAACTGATGCAGGTTTTTCAGTCCGGAATGCAACGACACTCGCTCGCACGATTCTTGAAAGGCAATTGACTGTGCGATGCTTACATTCGAGAACGGTGGTATCATCAGCTGCTCTACTGTAGGATGAGTGACAAGATCAGTGCCGCAGCATCTCTTGTGATTCGCTAGGTACCGAACTTCTGCACAGGAATGCAAGCGCATGCAGTGCATGCAGGCACCGGCAACTATTGTGGTCCTGTGCGCTGTCTGCCCAAAGCCAGCTCGGCCAATGTCAGGAGAAGAAGTTGCGATAGACTTTGCTTCTTTACTACTTCTTCACCCTGACCGAGGTTCGCAGCCGGTCGAGTTTGAAAAATGCGTTTTTCCCCGCGGAAAGCTACCGCTTCCGATGGAGCAACAGCACCTCCAAATTCATGCCCGCAGCCGACTGAGGTGACATCAGCTCAGGTAACAAAACGCCGAAGCTTCATGGCACCATGACCTCAGCCCAACACCAGAAAAGCCAGGTCAAAATGTGAGGCCATTCCCCCATCCTGATGTCTTTGAGCTGCCAGCAGTGGCTTCGATAAATCGCCGCCGGTAGATCTTAGAGCATTCGGCCGTGCAGCATTTCTGACTGAGGGAGTTTACTATATGCGTAATGTGGGGATCAAATTGAGGCAGAAGTTGTGAGAGTGTGACATACATCGCTGGGGTCAGAGCCGTTGGCATGCTTGGCATGCTTGGCGACTTTCGGGACCTGGGCACGCGCAAGAACAGTTGCTTTCCTTGCCAATTTTGATCCAACCAATTTCGAAAGCTGTCTGAGGTTCTAGCTCCTCCCATATGCAGGCTTTGGCAGGGTCTAGCCGCACCTGTTCCGAGCATTTAGCAGCTTTCATAAGCCCTGTGTTGCATGCGCAGGCACATCCTGGCTTCTTGAACTTGCAGACAGTTCCTCTTATTATAACGACCTGATTTCAGATGGGGAATTGTCAAAATTATGGTCCCTTTTTGGTCCAATAAATTAGGCCCCGTATTAGGCCCCGTATTATAATAGGGACCCAAAAAGGGACCATAATTTTGACAGTTCCCCAGATGCAGGGATTGCAGGCCCAAGCGTAGAGCAACGCGGAGAACGCACTTGACTGGGACTATTGCTAAACATGGGTGCCATCGGAGGATAGCGATGGTGAGTGCTTCTGTCCGTGGGTCGTGCTGAGGGTCTGATAGAAGCGTTCCAGGGTCACGCATGGTGCTGTGATTCACACACACTGGTTTCTTCGGGCATCACACATGAACACTTAGAGCAACCTAGAGTTTTCAAGAGAACAATGTGTTCCCGACTTCAGCAGACTTGCGGCTGAAGCATGTCAGGCAAATGATGCGCCAACCTGGTTGGGATCTATGCGGATCTGCTTGTGGAGAAGGCGTCGCGCTGTCACGAACTGAGCAGATTTGGAGGCTGTAACGTGCTCAATCAGGAAGTTTCTGAAGTCTCAGCTTCAGGCCTGGCTCTCGTCGGGGCGGCCCTTTGCATGCGGGAGGCAGTTCATCACATGCTTGTTGCCTTCGGGCGTGACCTGAGGTGACGGGTCGTGCCACAGGCTTTTGGGGTTGTGTGAGATGTGAGGAGGATGCATATGCAACCTGAACAAGGACTTTGTCAGACGGACTCACCTCAGCACTGCGGCGCACTGATCGCAAGAGGCAGCCCTCAAGTAGATTCTGGTAGCACTGCTGTGTCGATCAAACTTCACTTCAGGACGGTACGATCACCAGGTAGACCTGGCATACACGCTTGGAGTCCTCAGTCCTGTGATTTCATTTTGATACTATGGCTTTTTGGAATCTCCTGAGTTCAGCTTCAACATTGTCGTCCACCAACATCCTGAGTCTTGAATGTGAGAGCTGCCAAGAGCACAAGCAAGGAGTACGCAAACTCAACCTCTGCTTGCATTAGCTCTCATCCAAAACCTAGATGGGAGCAGCTTGACGACACTAGCTGCCTCCAGACAAAGATGTCAGGAGGTGCTCTCAGCAGAGCTCTGTGGGCAAAGGCTTCTCTACAAGTAGCATGGGCTCAAGCCGTGTGAATGAACCCTGTTCAGATGGTGTAAGCCCACGCTGCCTGCCACACAACTCTGCTATAAGCACCTCGTTATTGGCTTGTCTAGGAGTGGCTGCCTCATCTTTTCTTTTGACTCTGTCTGAGAACCTGTTGCGCCTTGTTGCCTTCGGCTGGCCCGTTCCTTGTGTTTCCGGGCCGGTTGGCTCGAAGTCGTAGCCATCCTTTTGCCACGCAGCCTGCCCTCCACTTCAACAATTCCCAAGCCGAGGAGGCACCAGCTACAGCAAGCCATTTTCTAAGTGGCCCGGATGGCCCAGAACGCTCAATTCTCATGACAAAAACACTGCGCAGCTGGTAAAATGAAAATCCGTCTGTGGATGCAGCACAGAAAAAAGTGATGAAGCTAATCAGACAAGCAAGTCCAACAAGCCAGCTAGACCTGGTCAACAACCCGGACAACCTGACGGCCAGAGGAGCTTTGCCAAATGCTATGGGGAACGAAGGCATTCACGGACATGGGGGGGCAGCTACTCGACAGCAAAAACAGCATGAGCAAGCATGGCTTTGCCTTTCCGGAGGCGTCAATCAGAAGGGAAGACCTCAACTGCTACAAGCTGCCAGAATTGCTCTGCGATGCCCTGCTGTACATGGAACAGAACAAGGCTCAGGCTGGCCAGAGGTTAGTTCCCGAGACAGTTCCTTCAGGGACCTTAGAGGTTGTGGTCATCCCTCTGGGGTCCACATCAAAACCGCGCAGCTAAGCAAGCTAAGCAGCGGACTTTGCTGAGCCGGTGCTGAAACCTGCTACACCCATGCAGCAACATTGCCAGTTGCAGGGCCATTTTTCAGAACACATATGTCATATGTAGTTCACCCCCCTCTCAAGAACCAACCCTGAAGGATGTCAAGGTGCACCGCGGCCTGTGCAACATAGCAGCTACATCGCTGATAGTACTTAAGTACGTGCTACAGTAGTAACCAAATGACCACGGTGCAATCTCCATGAGATGTGCTTGTACCTTTTCCTCCCACAAAAAAGTCGTCAGTGAATCCAAATATGTGTTTTTCATGAACAACCACCTGCTGAAACCAAGATCATGGATTTGGAACTTGCAAGTACAAAGATTCCGCTATGGAACAGTGTACCACCCATACATGTCTAGGAACTATATGGAACTCCTGATTGAAATTTAGTGGGCCCAACGTGTTTCCGTGCTTCGGTTAGGAGAATCTATGGGTTCCGTGTCCTGATTAAACGCCAACAATCCTGGAATCGATGGAAAATAGTAATGGCAAGGGTCATGTTCACTTCTCAAATTTCATATATTTCATATGGAGATCTCTGTGCGACGAAGAACAAGATACCAGGGAATGTGAAGCCCAAACCTTGCCCTGCATCTACATAGATGAATGAGTCCCATGATTCTTGAGAAGCATCTGCGTTCTCACTCTCTCGGTCTGGAAATGATGGAGATACTGAAAAATGCTTAAAGGTTGGTCCTAGGGGGGTGATCACATACACATCTGCATGCCGTGCAACAGAAGACATGTCTGAGCATGCAGCTTTCCGTGTCAATGTTGTAGCTGCGCAAATGAGCAACTAGGTCCTGGCGAGGTGGAGCATGTAACATGTTCTCATTTTTGCGAATGCCTGGCGAGACATTCCTGCAACAAGGAAAGTGTCGCAGAAGGCCAACTAAAGCACCCTAGCCTAGCAAAACAAGAGGTGCCGTTGCTTGTGCCAACGTGCGAGCTTCGAAAGATAAGATTGGCAGCCGCATCTTTCTGTGAGTTCGCATCAACAAAACTGAGCCTTCAATTGCAAGCCCAGTCATCCATGAGCCTTTCAGGCTGGTCTTGCCCCAGTGACAGTCCTCTTCGTTCAAACCCACTGGAGGCATGACCAGTCCACTTACCTGCAGGTGATGAAGCAGTCTTTATAGAATGCACCAACACCCTTGCTCGCCGACGCCCGCCTCCTCGCTGCCCTCAGCGGTCAGCTTCACCTGTTTCCCAAGACCCAACTCTGACCTAGCTGCAGAAAACTTCGAACTGCTTCGCTCAGCTGACTTGGCTGACTACAGGGTATCGGACTGACCCATGCCACTCGGCACCTTCTTCTGGTGGGCCTCCCTTTCAGTCATCCACGCAAAGGACTTCAGATTGCCCTTATGGTCCTGCCATGCCGGATTTGGATTTCGCTGGGACCAGCTATATGGAATGCGTCAGCTGTTCATGTGCTGACCCTAATGTGTGAGATGATGTGCCACACAGAACTTGCCAATGATGTTGCAGCGATATCACTTCGAGCTGAAGGAGAGCGCAACAATGAAAATCCTGCACGCACACAAGTTTTTTACCACCTCGCGAATGTTGCCATATTAGACGCACCAGTGAAGAAGCGATTAGCAAGAAACTTGCAGATACCATCAGGCTCTTGTTGTAGCTTTTCTTGAGTGCACTGTCTGCAAACCGAACGCCGCTCCTCTTGCAATCATGCAAGCTACAATGGGTTTGCTTAGCAATTCCCCACACATCTCAAAGCATCTTCACCTCGAGCATTGAACAGACGACATGTGCGACCTGTACAAATTTGTACACTTGTCGTCGCAAAAACAAAAGCCCGAATCTTACTACGAAGACGGACCTTGCCCATTTGCCAGCTTGCAGAAAGATGCGTCTCTCCTGGTTTCCGGTATTTGCCTGAGTTGACTCCTGGCATAAGCCAGGTAAAAAGGCCTTCTCAAGATCCACCCGCATGTTCCAGCAATCTTGCAGGCATGGCGAGGCGTTATCCCACAGCCAGGTCTACTCGTCGCAGCCCTTCCACATGACGCTTGAGAAACTTGGCAGTCAGTACTGTCTGCTGCCTGCTCTCAGCCCTTTGGGCTGCACTAGCAAGCAATCTAAGATATGCCCTAGCTTCCAGATTGGCTGCCTATCAAGTTTCTGGCAATCTCAGATTGTCTTCATGCATTAGCTGTATCACCCTTCATCACAACACCCGCTAGAATCAAGATGCTGTGTGAAGATTCCTGAGAGGCTCTACGTTGCTCTGCAGCAGCCCAACCTTCTGGAAGCTGGCCTTCTGAATTCTCCTTTGGACCCTTTGAGACTCTGCCCTTCAGGCCACCCGTTGCCTGAACGGGTAGTAAACACACAATGGAGGACCGTGGCAAAGTTTGCTGGCTTGGAGAGGCGCCTTCGCGCGACGCCCGCGCGGATCAGCAAGCAGATCACCGGTCTCGGGTCTCCTTCCACAACACTATGAGCTTCATCCGCCCTGCACACTTGTACTTAACCAGAAGCATGCAACTAAAAATGACCACAAAATTTGGGCACGCTAAGGTGACCACCAACCCCTCGAAAATATGTCCATCTCTTATAAGAGCTCGCCTTCACTGTGATGGCCCCTGCCAAAGAAAGAGGTGCTCGCTTTCTGTACTTCTGCCTTGGCACTGCGCATCACCGTCATAGGCGCACGCATCAGCGACGACTCGCGCGACTAAACAGGAGCCTGCTGGGCAGGCCCTGTACAAGGCCGCAGCACGTCCACAGGGCGCTGGGGCGAGCAGCTCCGGCGCGTTTCCTAGAGGCTTGTGGCACGACAGCTGAGACATGCTGAGACTTCAGCTGCGCAAGGCCCGGGCCAGGTCTCCCGAGTAGCCATGGCTGCGGCTGCCAAGGGAAAGATCTCGGCAAGAGCATTATTGAATGCATTACAAGTACTTCTAGGTGAGATGCCAAGGGAAATTTAGAAATCAGTCTCAGCCTCGGCTTGGTCCTTCAAGCTCATGATGGCTCGAAGCACCTTCCGAGGCATGGTTTTAGAACTGTTTTGCTCCAAAGCTTGTCAAGGCTTGAACCTGCCTGGGCTTGGTCCACGGCTAAGCGCGTTCCCAGAGAAGGACGTGAACTGCCTGCCTGTGCAGGCTGAAGGGAGAGGTATCCAGCCGTTCCCTGAAAACTGAAAACCAGCCTTCCAAACTGCGACTTGGTCTGAGTGCATCAACCTGCAGTTTAAAGGGCAAGTTGCAGACTGTTGAGCTTCAGCCTAGGGGATGCCTCGATCCCCTCGCCAGGGATTTGTCCAAGCCTCAGCACACCAAACAAGCTCATGCAACATCTGCAGAGTGCTGAGCCAGGTATCTGACCGGTCCAAAATGTCCATTTCCGCAGGCTCTTTCTTTGCGGACCTCGCGGGCTCCCAATTAAATGGTAACTGAAGAGCTGATCAAAACAATAGAGGAGGTGCAGCAACAACGTGAGGATGAAGGCAAGCAGAAGCCAAAAAACAGCAACAGCACCACAACGCTGTGTGCACTGTGTATCTCTCAAAAGTCAAACTCGAGCAATTCACACGTCGTGGGCAACAAACACTGCTGCAAGCTCCAGACTCGACCACATTCGCACGAAGCACTTACGAAGCGCATGTTTGTGCATTTTGGTGCTATCTCCTCTCCCCAGCACCTGCTGCTGCGAGCTCATGTTGGATTGGCAAGCAACAGATGGCATCAAATGTATCAGTCACCGTGCGGAAAAAACAATGGCCACTAGCAGCAGCAGCAGCAGCAGCAGCCGCGGCGGCGGCGGCGGCGGCGAAGGCGGCGAAGCCAACGCAGGATGCCTGGAGGTGCTGCGTGCCTTTGCATCCGGGCGCTCAGACCTGAGACAGGTTCATCATTGAAGTTGTCGAGGACAAATGTCCACTCAGGTGAAGGCCGCCCTTCCTTCCGTTGACCAGGTCTTGACCTCACAGGGCTCAACACGGCTTCCGCAGCCCGTTTCACATCATGGGCTGGTCTGGCCCTGGCCGAGCAAAACCAAAACAAACCATCCCAACTTTAAAAGAAATTCTGCCTGCTGCGCTGCTTTGGCTTTTCAAAGTCTGGCGCATGGCTGGAGACCTGTGGCCCCACAGCAAGTAAGTTGAAGCTAGTCAGAGGAAGCAAGCCAACGAGGCCTCCGAATGTCGATCCTCGGCATCAGAACCTGCTTGGGTTCAGATCCGCACTGTGGAAGCAAGACTTCAGCCAGTGCGGCTGTGCTGCTGTCCATGACGTTCCCTCGGCAAGCAACAGTACTGGTGGAAGACGCCATGCTGAGAAAAGTGCCAACGCCAAATGCATCTCTTGACCATGAACCCCAAGATTTGGGGCAGTAGGGCCTAAAGTATGGACACGTCAAGCCTTAATTCAGGCTCAGACGGCGCCGTGATGACGCGCGAGACTTGGAAGGCCTCCCCAGAAAACAAAATCATGAACAGCAACGCGGACCGACCGCAAATGAGATGGATTTGCATATCCCCCTGGGTAAGGTGTGTTTTGGGGCTTGCGGCGGTGCAGTACTGTGAGCTTGAGGGTCAAAATCAGCTCATGGCACCTACACTAAGAGCACCCTCAGCTTAAAGCTTCATGAGGCCCCAAAAAGCCCCGGCAAGATTGTGGATGCTTCTGACCAATGATGGCCAGATTTTCTTAGGAAACCATCAGCCGCATCTAGGGATAAGCCAGGGTCGAATAGCTACTGGGCTGCCGCTGCATGTGACTTCAGCATCGGGCCTGGAGCTTCTTGGACCCACCTTCGCTTTGCACACGGACGGAGCAAGTCAGGAACGAAAAGCAAAGCAAGGGCTTACTCAGCGAACCCTCGAAAAATGCAAACCTGCCATTCTGCCGACTGCCTCAGGACAAACCGATCAGGAAAGTCAAAGCATGCCACCAGTATCAGCGGATTGTGGCTGGTAGTTCCGCAAACGTTCGTTGGTATGCAGAAGCTGAGCTACCTCCTGCCTGCTCCAACTGCTGTTTCCAAGCAGCATGCACACGCTCCTGCACTTTTGCACTTCCACAGTACCCAAACGGCTCTTCTGCTTGCTGCTTGCACAATCCCTCTTGTAAGATTCTGAAACCCAGAGAAAAAGATCCTCATGAATTTTGACTGCCAGCGCCGCAAGTATTTCCCAAGGGTGCCCTTTGTCGCCGTTCTTGTTTTTGCTTCTGACTGATACGACAGCCACGCTTTCGCAATCAGGGCCGTCCATCGATGATTTGGTGCATGGTCCCATAGCTTTGGTTTGGTCTTTGGCATGAGGAAGTGAGGCTTTCTGCATTGGGTTGGAAATGTTCATGGTCTTACACGAGGAATTCCTAATTGACCCTAAAGAATGACAGAACTGTGTCTTCAGCTATAACAAAAATCGCACACTCTGACTGATTCCCAGGAGCTACACGTTCAGCTGACAGCCGCAGACGACACGGCGGCCGCTTTGCGGTGCCCTCCTCTACGTGGAACTCCTCTGCCACACCAAGCCCTTGCTCAAGACTAGCTCTGCGCGAGGCCTCCGTACTCTCGAAGAAGAGGATATCGGAGACACGTGTCTTTTAATGTCGGTCGAAGATTGCGCCGATTGCGCAAAGCGTATGTCACCGTTCTTTTGAAGCGTCGCGGTAGAATTTTCTTCGCGCCCTGCTGCTTCGCAAGCTGGTGGCTTCTCAGCTTTGGAGCAAGGAGCCGTGTGAAAGATGCTGCCACAAGGCACCTCCCTGGGCACCTCTTTGTCTTCAGAGGCGGCCACCTCGGCCTGCAAGTTTGCGTGCAGAGCGCGCGCAGCTCCTTGCGTTTTTTGGCGCTAGCCAGCACGTGCAGAATTTGCCCTCCCTCTCCCATGGAAAGCCAACACACTGTGGTCTGGGAGCTTCCAGGGCTCTTCCAGTTTCTCGTTGGGAGCCTCTCCTGTGCGGCCGGCCGGGCGGCGCACTCGCGGCAGCAGCCTTCACCGATGCCTTGCGCTACTGAAGAGCTATGCTGTTACCGTGTAGAGCCACTCTGTGACGTCTGATAGAAACTCGCCAGTGTCCTTATAGAGCCCGTTTTCTAGGTAGAGGTTTCCGAAAAGAAACAGACCGACCAGTACCGACCAGGTCGACCTCCTGGTCCAGGGCACAGACTTCTTGGCGCCAGCATCCTCTTCAGCTGTCGACAGTAGACCGCGATGAAGTGGGCAGCTATGGTTGCGCACTTCACGACACCGCGGAGGCAAGTTCAAGTAGACCGGGAAGACAGATGGAAGTTAAGGGCTATCGCAAATGCTTGCAACAATCAGTGTCCTCAAGGAGCGGAAAGTCACAATTGCCGCTGTTGACCTACAAGAGCCGCACCAACATGCAAGAAAAGGCCAATCTGACCTTCAACTTCAACACCTTGCCTTGCTACTGCACACACTAAACTGGCTCAACTCATAGCATCAGTTTGCCAAACTGACCGCTTTCCCCTGCATCGCGCCACCAGCAGAACCGAGATGTTGCGGGCGGCTTCAGCCATATCCTGCACTGTGCGCCCCAATCCATTTTAGCTTTGCTGGCTAATTAGGGCACTTCTGAAACCAGACTGCAGATGGCGTGGTGCCAGAAGGCTAGATTTGGCTACATACTGTTGATGGAGGAAATCTTGCACCACCTTAATTCCCTAGAATCCTAGGAATTACAGTAGTTTAAGGCCCCTAGATGGTGCAAGATTTCATCCATCAACAGTAAGATGCTTTCCATGGGTGCTGTGCCGGAAAATCAGTCAACGCCCGCAACTGCACATATCAACACAGAACATACACGGCTCTTCAACTTGACCAGCAAAGCAAGATTTGATTGACGTCCTGCAATATCATGGATGGCTCGCCATCCACCTTCTGCCATCCGTCTAAGACAATCTCCAGCTCCTCATAGAAGTCGCCTCCACACAAGCATACACAGCACAGCGTCCTGATAGAGACAGCACCTCACGTCTACGACTACAGTCAGGCCAGCGTAGCATGAGATGCATGAGCATGAACGAGCGCGAACCGGAGAATGGGAGACTTTGCCAAGGTGCCTCTCGTCTTCAAGAGGCGCTTTATGTTGCTCAGCAGCTCCTCACCCTTTCGGCCCACCTGTGCTCTGTTGAAGCTGTGCACACGAGAGCATGAGCTACTAATCACGAAGAACGAAGTCTGCTTCCTGTCCGGCCTCGGAGCGGTTTTCCGGACACCATGAACTCCAAGCATGCCCGGCGCTGGAATTGTGCGAAGCAGCCGCCTGATCCCGCGACATCAGCATGCGCACGTGCACATGTGAGTTCCAGCATCTAGCTCAGTAGACTAGCCTCAGCAAGTGTTGCCCTGCCTTAGATAGCCAGGCACTTCGCTGCTGCCAAATCTCCTGACGAAAGCAACTTCCAAGTGAGAACCCTCTCAAGTCCCACAGAAACAACATCACCACACCTGAATGGCTGGAGCCACTTCGTTCAGGCCGCTCTTCGCAGCAGCTTGCGCGGCATCCGCCAGGCCGCGAAGCAGCTCCGCAGTGATAGAATCCTGGGATCCCAAGCTTTCGCTGGAACATCGAGCCGCTAAGTTCTGCCACAACTGCTAGCGACCAGTTGTACCGAGTTTCGACGTTCTCGCCGGAAAGCTGCTTCTGCTGCCAATTCTGCAGTAACTTTTCGACCTCAGGTTGGATGAGGATGGTGGGTAGGGGGATAGCGGCCAAGATAGGAGAGTCTGGAGGAAATGCTTGGGGGGGGATTGGTGGGGACTCTCTAGACTCAACAAGCCTGCACAATGGCAATCGGCGGCCTTCACTGTTGAAGGTATATGGCTTCCCTGAACGGGTTGTCGCGTTGCGCATTGAGGTCTCAAATTTCGTCTGAGACACCTTTTGCGTCTTGTGCGCATCAGAGGTCGATTCTTCCAGCAATGCCTGGCCCGAAACACAAACGCCAGAAACCACAAGCCGAGACGGCAAGGCTGGGCAAGGCTGAGGTGCAATACAGAAAGCCTCAAGATCCCGCAGCAGCTCCTCTCTGGCTTGATCGGCCTTCAGGATGAGCGATGAGATGCGATGAGCCTTCTGTACCCACTTTTTGGATCTCCTGCCCATGGTCCGCACCTTTGCCAAAGCCTCGTCGCCTGGCAGTGTGAAGCGTGGCCGGCTTCGACTGCGATTTCGGTCCTGGTGGCAGACAACTAACTCTGGAATTCCACTGAATTGACTTCACATCTTTTCTTACTACCCCCATCGGTCCTCGCGATGTCGAGCCTTTTCCGGCGCCGGCGATGCATCCTGGAATGCTTTTCAAAATTTACAGGTGAGGAATGTTTGGCATCACTGTCCGTGGCCTGCCCATTCGCTTCAGACAGATGTTGCTGCCAGACTTGAATAATCTCGGGCAGAAGGCCTGAGTGCCGTTGTGTTTTGGCAGGCTTCATCTCGCACCGCGCAATACTCTTTCCAAGATCCTGGGTCACCAACGGACGAAGTCAGAGCTGACAGCAGCCTGGTCCCTGTGCAGAACCTCCTGGCCAAACGAATCAGGACGCATGGTCCTCGTTAAGCAGCCCTCAACCAAAGTGAAATTGTCTTCAAGAATTGCCTGCAGTGAGTCCAGCAACTTCTGCAACCAGGAAGCCATTTCGGAGTCCTGGTCACTGCTCCGTGAACTAATCTGAATCATAACTACTACATAAGACAGCCCTCATCCAAAGATATGCTGGTGATCCAGCAAGACCAAAAGAACATTGCGGCCACCCGACTCGAAAGGTCCACATGCCAAAAACACTGAAAGGCTTGGAGGCCCCTTGCAAGCCAAACGTACGAACTCATCATACTTTCCACGGCAAGAATTGTCCGACGGGCATCGTGGGGTTCGATGTGGTGGAGTGATTTAACCACCAGGAGCTGACGACAAGGGGCACAAGCCCTCATCACATCTGAACGTGCCACAGTACTGCATTTAGCAGTCGTGTCCTCACCCACGCCTCGGGCCGCAAGCTGCCTTGCCTGCGCGTTATGTGCATGCTGCCAGAGTCTTCAAACACGAATCCATCAATCTCTAGCCCGCCCGGGCCTTCCAGTCCTTGCAGTTTAGTGCCACGTCGCTCAACAAGTTTGCGCCCGGTCGGGCCCAGCTTTCGTTGAACAGGTCCTGGGATTTCATCCACACTGGTCACTGTACGAATCACAGCGACAATCTTTGCTCCTCTAATTCTCGCAGAAGCTTGTGACCGTCGGCCACAGCCTGCAGGTCACTAGGTGATGGCGACGGCATGTCTGGGAGCCAATGCAAGCATCGTCAAGGCATCTGCCTGGCTGCGGCTTTGACGATCCAACTTGACAACAGGTCGGCTGCGGGGCTGTTCTGGGTGGATCTGCTTCTTCCAAAGCTCCTGCAACAGGGGAACCTTGCATGACACCACATACACCACAGCACAAGCCATGTTGTTCACCCATTTAGGCTGCGGGTCCTTGACTTCCGTTTGCATCTTCTCACTGAAGGCCATGTCTGCATGTATAACGCCACCCGCTTCCCCGGGTACGAGCACCTGCCGCACCACTTCCACGAAGCCTGGCCACCCAGCCAACAGGGGCTCCGCTGCCAGTCTTACAACGGTACAAGTAGCGCCTTGCAGCACTCGTGATAACTCCGAGTCCTCGCCAACTCCACGCTCTTCGAGCTTGCGCTGCTTCCACTTGGCACATCGATTCCTACAGGACTTGCAGGCAGGCAAGTCATGCAGCTCCTATGAGACCAGCACTCAACGTGGTAGCTGATGCGAAGGCCTCATACTTCCCCCAACACTCTGCTGAATCACGCTGCTGCTAAGGCTCTCCATTTCTGGTCTGAGGTCCTCCCCATAACACCTGTCGATTGTAGACTTACAGCACAGGGCCTCTGCCCTAGCTAGGAGGACTCGCTCGGCACCTGCCTTGACCACGCGACGTCGAACATCGCTTGCAAATCTTGCAACAGCCCATCTGCATCCTTCAAGGCCTGGACGGTTGCCAGATACGCGGAACGATCTGAGGTGCCATGATTTTGAACGCATACATTGACCGCAAGGAGTCTGACAAAAGCAAACCGCATGCCTACTGCGCGAGAAAAACAACCGCTGAAATACATAGCGACGACATAGTATCTCATGTATCTCATCGGATGACAACACGCCCCCGGCCAATTTCACACCTGTAGAACAACTCAGGTCGTAAGCACTCTTCCTATCAGCGACTTCTAGGGGTGCCTGAGCTTTTCCCCGCTTATCCAGCTTTGCAGCTTTCTCCTGCGGGCCACCTGCAAGGTTTTCGTGAAACCGTGACCGCAGCCAGCGCTTCTGATCCAAGAATCTTCCTTCTGATGATCAAATATGCTGTCTATACATACTGCCCCTGTCCGCCAAATCGCGCACAAACTGAGCTGGCGGCTATTGTGCATGTGGCTTTGCCAGACTTCTTCAATCTGGTGACGGAGCTTTTGAAAATCAGCCCAATCCAGGCGACCATCCGACTCGCCCAGAGTTTTGCCCACAACCACCTGCAGGAAGAAGCAGTGCAGCACACACTCGATTCATACGTTGCACCAAGCGTGCTGTTGTCAGGGAAACTCTCGGCATGCAGTCGCACGCATGCTCCCCCCGGCCTCCAGGGAGTCAGCCAACTGTTGCAATGTTGCAGCTTGCACTTCCATCTGCCAAACCTGCATGGGACCACCCTAAGCAGAGGTGTGTGTAGAGTTGCATTCTCAGTTGTTCAGTGGTCCGCCTTCCACGTCTCGCACACGCTGGCTGCGCTGCTGGCTGCGCTGCTGGCTGCGCTGGCTGCCTGAAGCGTCTCCAAGTCCCGGAGAAGCACTTCTCCACCGCAAGCCTAGCAGAAAAATCATTAAAAATCGCATGCCAAAACCCGGTGCAACCCTTGGGCTGCTCGGTGCAGTCTCTGCGAGGCCTGTACCGTGCTGGATGGGTGCTGCCAGGTCTCGGAGAGCTCATACCATGCATGTTCGATCTCGTATCGCAGCTTGGAATCACAGTCTGGAAGATTGCTTGAATCCTGGAAGACCTTCTGCGTCGCCTTCTGTGCTGCACTTGCCAGCTCTCGCATGGCAGCACCGCGGGCTTCCATCTGCCTGACCTTCCAGGCATCGCACATCTTGGCGATCTGTGGTCGTAAGTCAGCCGATGAATGCCCAGACGAGTCAGCAACCAACTTCTCCAAAGCACTCAGCAGCTCAGCACCCGTCTTTGCCTGTCAAGCACCACGATTGGCTGTTCACGCTTCATGGCACTCTCACATGCTCTCACTCTCTCGCGGGGCGGACCTCTACCACGTTTTGCTGGTGAACCTGCAATGGCGTGAATGTTGAAGCCACAGGAGCATTCCGCAGAAGGCGCTGCCAGGCATCTTCAATCTGGGGACGCAAAACCATGAAACTCTCGCCATCCAGTCTGCCGGGGTGGCGATGGACCACACTTTGCACGGACCGGGAAAGCTTCTGAAGAAGGACTGCCGTGTCTGAGCCGACAGAGAGTCCTTGGGCTTCGAGCTGCCTTGCCTTCCAGGCATCGCACACACGAGCAACTTCGACCTTGCTGTCTGCTGGGTGCCCCTGGCTCGTGAAGAGAGTCTGGAGGTCATTCAGCAAAGCGTCACCACCATACGCCTCTAAATGCACCACTCTACATGATCATGGCCTACAGGGCACTGCCCACTCTGATTCTAGAGGCAGTTGCTGCCCAAAAAGGAACAGGGTAAGCAAAAACCCATGGACCAAACTTGACCTTGACAAGCCCCTGCCTGAGCCACGCTGGGCTGCAAAGAAGGCTGCAACAAAGGATTCAGCTGCTGCCGCCATGCTTCTTCAATAGCAGGCCGCAGCCTCGCGAAGTCGCTGGTTCCCAACACTGCACCATCGAGCCCACTGCCACCATTCAGGTTCACGACGTGTTGTAATAACGCAGACAACTTCTCCAGGACCTCTGCTCCATCGGAGCCAGATGGCATGCTCTTTGCCTCCATCTGCTTCATCTGCCAGCCTTCACAGATCCTTGCGATGTCTGGTCTCAAGTCTGCTTCCGGATACCTCCAGCTGTCGTTGAAGAGCTTCTGCAGGTCGTTGAGCAACTCGTCACCGCCGTATGCCTCAAATTTCAACAGTCTGAAAAGGTCTGACTGGTACCGGCTCTCATGTCCTAATTTGACCGACCAGACTACATGCACAGACAAGACCATGCCTCCATCTTTGTTTTGAGCCCCCCTTCCTTCGCTCCAGAGTCCCTCTTCCACGCCTTGCATGGATCCCTTCAGCAGCGCTAGCAGTGATGCACAGTTCAGCTGAAGGCCCTCATCTTTTGTATCAGCAGGGCCTCCTCAATCGAGGTACGGATCCTGGTAAAGTCTGAAGACTTGGAGGAAGCCAGGGATTGTGCAATGATGCCTGAGCACACAGCATGTAGCAAACACATTTGCAGAGTCTGCTGTCGCTTCAGGCTGCGCCTTGCGCTTCGGACCACAGGGCCTCCAACCGTGGCGTCTCGGCTGCATCCGCATGGCGTTGCAGCCAGCCTTGCGCGATGTCCAGCACCTGAAGGCAGGTGATGATCCAGGCCAAAACTCAATATTCAAGAGATCCACAATCGTAACAAAAGCAATGTTTCCTCAGAAGCGTGAAGAGCAGCGCCTCGGAGGCAATAACATCCTCACAGGCGCTTTCATTGGCGCTCGTGCACTGAGCTAGAGCGACCCAAAACTGTTTGAGCAAAGGCTCCTTTGTCGAAAGGGAACCCTTTCGTGTCTCAAAGAGCTGCGATAGCTCTGCCAGAAGTTCGTCACCCGCTATCCGCACCTTCATCTCGGCGCCTTTCTGCTTGCCTGCATGATGGAGGGATAACATGGCCTCTGTGTAAGCATGCTGCATATGTCTGTCTTCTACAACTGTTTCTTTGGAATGAATCGTCGTTCCAAGCCGCTGAGCGGCACAAGTGGTACTGGAATAACGTGGGAGGTTCTGTTCTTGTAGCGAACGTCTGGGGAGGGGCAAGAATTTCCAGTAAACCGCGTCTGACTATTACGGATGTGACCGCACATGTCTTTCGAGTCACATGGACGGCGAATTGAAGACGAGTCTCTATTGACGGAGAGCTTCTCCAGGCGTTGCAACAGGCTGGCCTATCAGCAGCTTTTTGCATGGACTCCCACACTTTGCAGACTAAGCAGATGGACCACTTTAGCGCGACCAGCCTGGCCGCTTTTCATGGAAGCTGTGCGCTGCACTGCTTCTGACTCCAGCTGAGCTTGGCCTAGCTGGGAGCCATAAATCCTCAGCTGAGAACCAGGTAACTTCAAGCAAAACCCATCCACCGGAAAAGTGCATGCGGAAATGCAGTGGAGGCTCTTTCGTATGACAGCGCTGCTGGCTGCCATTTCAATGCTGTGAAGGGCCGCGGCTGCTGCCTCATCTCTGGCAAAGCGCGCGCGTGCCACTGACCGCGTACGCCAATCAGCGCGCACGCGAGCCAGCTCACGCAGGACCTGAGCTCTCAAATGCTCATCAGCTGCGCCTGCGCTTCCGTCCCTTCATGCAAGGGGCATCCGCGTCAGAAACGGCGCGCCCAACGTGAATGACTTGCCGCAAATCGTGTAGCAGTTCAGAACTTGCCCACCGAACAACCTCCTGCTCCGCCTCACAAGTGCTGTCTTGTCAAAGGCCGCGCACATCATGACCAAAGAAACGCAGATTATGCCGCCGTAACGTGCCTCGGGCAGCTCGCCGGTTTCGCCAGTTTTGCAGTGCTGTTGCCAAGCTCGGTCAATCAGAGTCTGCAACTTTTCAAGCTCGGTGTCGTTCAGGTCATCACCTCAGCAACACAAAGATTCAGATTGAACGCGAACATGGCAGCTTCGGCCTCTCAGGTAGCCCGAGTGGCCTCCCACTTCTGGATCTAGCAGCACCGCCTTCGTAGTCTCGATGACGCATGCCGGCAGTGGCTGCGTCTCCTCACGGCTGCCCGGGACTTGGAAGTCGCTTCGATGCCAGTTCTCAAGGAGCTCAGCCAGCTTGCGTGGTGTGGGATCAGATGTCGGAGACGTGAAGAACTCCTGTTAGGCCACTCCAAAGCACAAAATGAAATCAAAGCAAGCTGGTCAGAACCGAGCCTGCAGAGCCTGCAGCCACCCGTCCCCAACGTCTGTTGACCAGCGAGGCTCCTCAAAAAGCAGGATGTTCCCATTCACTTGTGGAGAGGAAAGCGATACTTTGGCTACAAGCAACTCTGCATCCCAAAGGACCCATGCTGTCAGTAACCTACTCCAGGCCTCTTCTACATCCACTGGCGTCTCTGGCACCTGCAGACTCTGGCGGTCTGGCGGCCCATCCAACAAGTACCCCCAAAATCTCCCAAAATCCCCCACACCCGCTTGGCCTGAACGTCGCCATGGCTGGGCCTGGCCCGGAGGATCAGCTGGCACATGCCGTCACACTCTTCACTGTGACTACGTGTCACTACGTGTCACTACAGTCAACTTCAAGGGAGGCTTCACCTCCAAGTTCTGGCTTGGCATGAGCTGCAGCTCTCAAGTGCGAACCAAGCAGCCTCTTCGCGACGCTGCGTAAGCTGCTCTCTTTGACTCCCTCGGAGTCAGCCTTGCTTCTTGGCGTCTCCGCCTGTCGAAACCATGCTTGTTCTGGTCACGTAGCACCACATTCCAAAAACGTGGCCAGTCTTTGGGCTTACAGATTTAGGTTGAGGATTCGAGGTGCAGGGTTCTAAATAATTAACCTTGTTCCTACTAAGGCAGTTTTGTGGCGGATGGCAGGATTTAGGGCTGAAGGCTTAAACTTCTTAGGAGAGCGTGCAGATAAGAGGTTAGGGTTCAGAGGTGGTTGGTTTTAGGACTTGGGGCTTCAAGCCTCGAGGTGGTTGGGAATTCAGGTGAGGGTTTGGAGGCGGCAGAGCTTCAGCAAGCTCTGGGGCTTCTACCAGCAGCTTTCTAGGGGTCGACATCCAGGCATTCATGCAAGACCTGCAAAAGTGTCGCAACCCTACCCTGCCCTTGAAGCAGAAGTTCCTGTGGTCTGTGTACCCACAGAACATGTGTAATACCTCACCCTTGCAAGGCTCGGCAGCATCTCAGAACTTAGGGTTTAGGCTCACCTAGTTTTTAAAGGTTTGGCCTTTGGGTTGAAGTTTCGAAGTTCGGGTGTAGGATGTCAATTTTTGAGATCAGGGGGTTTTGAGTTGTGGTTGAGAGGTGGCAGGGTTAAGGGCATAAGGCTCACGAGGTTGCTCGTTTTCAGCGCCCTTCGGTCTGTAACGGAGTCTAAGGCTTCCGAGGTTTTGGGTTTCAAGGCGCTAGCTTTGATCAGTCTAAGCTTGAGGTTCATGGGTTTCAAGATAGACTATCAGATAGATCTTCGCATGTAGAGGTGTACGTGTACGGCTTGCGTTCGGCGTTTAGGGACTTTATGCTTAGGCTTTCGGAGCTTGCCAAGTGGCTACAACAGAAATTGACTAAGCAAACAAAAACTTGCCCAGGTTTGGAACGTTTCGGTTGCTCCTCCCACATTCATCTTTCCGGTTGTGCTCCAACCCAAATGTTGGTAGCAGGTCCATGCACTTGAGCGCCTGTGCTGGCTGGACTGGTGGGTGCTGGACCGGGTGCTGAAAGCTTACTCCAATAGCCGGATCCCGAATTTTCTGGTCTTATTCGCCGAGGCTGGAGGCCTCACACGTTTAGATCCAGGAAGAAGAGTAAGTTTAACCCACCCCCTACCCCTCGGGGGGGGGGAAAGGCCACTCCCTTGCGCTCGAGCCCAGTCAGCTGCGCTCCACGCTGACCCTCAACTGCCAGCCCTAGCCTCCACTACCTTTGCCGAGGTGGTCTCGCGTTAGCGATAAAATTACTTTCTTGAGCCCTATAGGGCAACAAAGCCATCGTCAACACTGGGTGCTGAGGTCAGCTACAAGAAAGCTGGATGTCGCATGAGCTGTCGATGAGTCATTTCTGAATGACAAACCATGGGCCAGTCAAGCCAGTGCCCGCCTCTTCAGTCTTCTCACCCGCGGGATCTTGGCCCAGCTCTGTCTTTTTGGCTGATATTTCCTGGAACTGGACATGCAAAGAATTTTTGTCGAAAGCACCTGACTGCTTGAGTTACATCTTCCCCAGCAAACATTACGAGCTGCTCCCCATTATTGCTGAGCGCCCCTTCTCACGTCTCTCACACACCCAGTCAGTCCAAGCCTGCACCGGAGTGGACCGCTTGCGACATAAACGGCGGTAGCAGCTGCGCGCCGGCCACAACCCTTTGATAGCCGTAGGCGCCAGTCTCTTGCAGAGGCTGGCGCCCAGCTGTGCACCTTACTCAGTGTCTCCGTATTCTGTGCAGCATGCAGATGCTGGCAACGCCAGACTTGCTTGCATGCGCACAAGTAAACCGTCAAGGAGTGATTTCGGCAATGCTGGGCTTGCGCCTGGTTGCGCCATTCCAAGCTTTTTCAAGATGACAGCTCCTGCGAGGCAGGGACGTCGAGAACGCTTTTGGTAATTTGCGCCGGGTCCTGTGACGAAAAAGGACAGCGATACCACGCCGGAGGTGACAGCCACGACTGTAGCGGTCACGAAGCTCTCCTCCTCTAACACCTCAGTCTTCCAGGGTCGCATGCTGGTTCCTTGCAACTGAACCTCAATAGCAAAGCAAGCGCAGGATGGCCTGAATGTATCCAGGAACTGCAAGGGCTCATGAAAGTCTTCCCGTGTCCCAACTACTGGCCCATAATCTCAGATATCAGATATCCTTCTGTGCTTGGCCTGCAGAGAGCATGTTAGTTAGGATGACTCTGAAACCGCAATCGGGTGCATTGCAGTCGAGGCCCAGACAGGCAACGGCAACAAAGGCAGAATGATTTCCGTCTCCTGACACATGCTGCATCCAGGCAGAGCCATGAACGGTAGCAGGATGTAGCAGCATAAGCAACGAAAGAAGTGGATTTGAAACAACATCAAGCACAGTGCAGGCTAGACTCGTTGGAGGTTGTACTTGTTGTGCTGGAGGATGAGCCTGCAGTGCATGGCACCAAAGCATATGGCAGGACACACAAATTGCACCACAATCTAGAGGATTAGGAAACGTTGCCAACAAGGTGCCCTGGCCTGTGCTTGTGCTCATACTTGTGCTGGCACTTGTGCTCGCACTTGTGCTCGTACTTGTGCCCGTACGCGTACTTGCACTCGTACTCATGCTGCTTGTCGAGGAGAGTGCTCCAAGCTCGGTTGTGGTGCTGGAAGTAGTATTGATGTGCATGAGTGCAGTAATGGAGGAGGATGTCCTTGTAGTGCTCGTGGACGTTGTGGAAGTTGTCGCGGCGTTTCCGGTGAACGTGGACCAAGTTGTAGTCCGTGAAAACTGGCTTGTGGAGGTCACAGTTTGGCTTGCAGTTGAGTTTGTTCCGGAAGTGGTTGATGTGGTTTTGGAGGTGAGTGTAGTTGAGATAACGGTGGACGTTGTACTGGAGGTTGGCGTAGCACTTGTTGCTGACAAAGCTGTAACGGTAGCCGTGCCTGACGTGGTTGTGCTTGATGAGAGAGTGCTGAATGATGTTGTTTCCGTGCGAGTTGTGCTTCCTGTCTGAGTCGTCGAACTGCTGATGGTCGACTCGAAGGTTGTGGAAGTCGTGCTACTGGTGGTCGCATTGGGATCAGTGGAGGTTGTTGCAGTTTGCGAAGTATGCGTCCTGGTTGTGTCAGTCATAGTAAGTGAGGTGGTAGTTTGTGAGGACAGCGTGCTTGTAGTAGTGGTGGGGGCTATCTCCAGCTCGGCATAGTATCCAACCTCATCAGATTCTATCAGTCCTCCTACGAGGCTCTGCGCAATGCTAGCTGCAGAAGCAGAACACTGTTCGCAAAGATCCTGAGCGTTGCACCGACAGGTAGTACGGTACTGCTAGGCCCTCAGCGGCGGGCCTCACAAGATTCCGACAATAAGTTAGAGTCGAGCCTCGCACACATTGCAACTTGCAAGATCAGGCTTGACTGCCGGGTCCGTGGTACATAAAGCAGGAAAGTCAGAATAAAACCATGGCACATCTGAGGGCACGTCGCGAGGGTTTCAACATCTCCAGTGCCATCCAACTTTGCGCGATGAAGCCTTGGAAGAACCGAAAGGCTACTTGCAAAGGCAGCATGCAGTGCATATGATTCCTATGAATTGCTGGCTAGCGGGATAGGAGCATGCCGACCTTACTTAAAGAAGCCACCCTTGAACAGCAAAGCTCAAGCAACAAAGCGTCGTCTGCAACTGGGGGCCGTGCATCTGAGTGCCCTCGGATACCCAGTAAAGCATCCGAGCGCCATCACTTGGTAGCAAGCATGAATGGCAGGGACACAGCGCACGAATGTCTACACAGCGCAGTCAAGTCAGTCCTTGGTGCTGTTTTACAGTACATCCATCGGGCCGAGAATCCCAGTCTAAAGCAAGTGAGACAAAGCACGAGATGGTCCGCGGTTTCAAGCCATAATCCGCCATACAGGCTATTTGCAGCCAAACTTTTGCACGCCGGCCATGCCGAAGGACCATCTCGCAGAAACCTCCGCGCATCGCGGAGTTCCCCTCTCCGGGCAGCTCTGCCCAGTTCAGCTTCCCTTGGATGATAAGATGACGACGCAAAGCACCTGCGGCCAATACATGCCAATACACTGTTCAGAGCTGTCGCATGGATCTCCGCTATACCGCAAGATGGTGGAACCCTGTTGAAGATCCCCATCGGCAGAAAGCTCCCAAAAAACAAAATATGCTGCTTGGAGCCAACTTGAAGACCAGCTAATCTACAACATCTGGGCAATCAGAATGCCACATGCTTCCGACTGAGCAGGCCAGGGCACGGCACCAGAAAGCACTGCAGTGGACAGCAAGCAAGCTCCTGCCATTTCCCGGAAGAACATGACAAGACTGAGGTGCAGAAGTCGCTGCATCCACTTTACCCCCGATGCTTCTTCTCGGGAGCACTCTGAAGCCCATGTATCTGCTACGCTAACGGAATGCTCATCTCAGAAAGCTGTCCTGTGGACCATCTGGCCGGAAACAAACCACATATCCAAACCCTGGGTTGGACGGCAGAGCGACATGCCTAGACGTCGTGCCAACCTTTCTGACATACATCAGCCGAGCTGCATGACTGCCAGGACCCACCTGAACAGTTCTGAGCAAAGACTGCAACATACCAAAGGCTCATCCTTCACACTGCAGGGGCCCAGAATGCTCACGCAACTGTCCTAATGATGCTAAGTCACCAGAAGCAATTCCAACAGGGAAAGCCGAGGAATCTCATCTCTTGAAGGCATGCCGCCACAAAGCAATGACCTTTCATGTCCGTGCTGTTGGGGAGATGTTCAAGAGCTTTCAATTACTCATCTGCTATCAGGGCACAATTGTTGAAGGGATGACAACTCAAATTCTTGTACGTCTCAATAGCTCGCGCAATGCCCTCGTCGCAGGTGCCCCTGGGGATGGTTGAACGGCATTTCCGAGCAAACTCTGTGTCTACTGTATGGAAGGGCTGCATCTGGATAGCAACCGCGCCTCAGAATGAACTTCCGGGGCAAAGGCACATAGCGAATGATGGGCCCAAAGGCCAGCCTGTGTTCATCGCATTGGCATGACATGTGAACCGAGGTGGCTAACCAAAATGGTAAGTTAAACTGCAAAAAAGTGGCTGCCCGTGGTTCTTGTCGGCACCAGTCCCAACAAATTCGAACACCTTTTCAGGAAGTGATGCTTTTGAACCCGGCAGCTTCTGGCAGGAAGGTACTGCTGTCGCCTCTCCGCGGGAATTGGTAATGCCCATGTGGCCCACCAGTCCTGCAAGGCAGGATTGGAAAATTTCAAGCATCCTGGTTCTACTGCTTTCAACGGTTGATTTGCTACTCAAGCTCCTGCAGTGCACTGCGTGCAGCCTGGTAACCATGTCCAGACCTGAGTGTGGAGGGCAAACCAAACTTGCCAACAGCGTTTGCCAGGACAGACCTGCAAGGGAACACAAAAGCATTGGTCTGATGAAATGCCGACGGTTGGCCGCACTTTCCTGACCCCTTCGCCGCGCCGGCCTGAACCCCAAAAACCTCACAGGCCCGGTGCACCATGGAAACCTGTGGTTAAAGCCTGTGAGAGCCACGCACAAACCGTGGGGCGGAGCTGAAGTTTCTTAAACAGGTGTCCCTTGGATTTCGACGGACTCTTTCTTTGCGCTACTTTCCATTTCCTCAATTTTTGAGAGGCATTGCCGCCGATACATAGCTGTTGGTGACGAGGTGGATGCTCAGGAGGAATGCTCACTATCCCGAAAAGACTTGGGTTCGGAAAGGGTTCTCAAGTATCGAACCTCTTTTGTCTGATGGACCACGGAACATCATCCAAATGGTCGTAAGAAGACCTTACACCACTCCAGGCGCATTAAAACTCGATGCCAAAACGCAACCCAACCGTTTTGCTTACAATTCGCTTTCATCTTGACCTAACGTCCTTGGCATAAATGATGGTTAAGTTTCGTCGGATCTGCGTGTCATCGCCATGTTGATGCGACACTCCTGCCGCATAAGACTCCTGGTCTTCAGGGTTGCACGTCATGTGGCCCGAAGTCAAAAGCTTGCATGAAACCCAAAATGTATACAACCCATGCTGACATACCGCCTTTTACATACCGCAGCGGTCTTCAGACGTCAGACCTCTTACGAAGGTGCCCCATGCCCTTCTGCCTCTTGCGACGCGTCACCTCTGTTCGAACCTGAATCGTTCTTGAATTCCAATCGTCATAACTGCGATGGCTGAGATGGTGCTGACAAGCATGCCAGGAGTATATGGGTTACGCTGCTGGACTGGTTTTTCTCTCAGATCGTTGGCACTTCAAGGCTCCGCATCTTCAGCTGGCTTTGCATGCAGGAATAATCAGGAATACAATGAGTTCGATTCCCGGAAATGCCCAGCACCATTCAACAACTCGTTGATTGCCACATGGGTTCGCTGCGCATACGTGTCAAGCATTCGAATCAAGTTTAACGAATACACAGCTCACCACAACATCAGCATCTCACTCAAGAAGCCCAGGCAGGTCCGGGTTAGTACTTTCGTGAGGGCATCAGCGACTAGAGTCTCCCCGACTCCTGTCCTATCGGATGGTCTCTGGTGGGCCGGCGATTTGGCCTCGGATCCAGTTTGCCCAAGGCGAAATGTTTTCTCCTCCATGTGATCAGATTGAAGGTGCGGCTTGGAAACAGCGCCACGGCGCCACTGCACTGGAATTTTCGCAGATCATGTCGATGCTGCGTCTTGCTCCAACTATACTTGCAGCGCGCCTGCAATCCTGCGGCTGCAGCTTCAGACTCACCTCACAAACGCTCCAAGCGGTCAGCTTCTGACGCACACTCTGCCATGAAACGATGTCCTGTCCAATCTTCAAGACGCAAAGGCAAGCTCCTGCTCGTACTTGCCACGTACCACAATGCGACACTTGGCCTTGTAGGCTGCATACGCTGCGAGCTCAGCCATCTCCGAGAACATCCGGGCAGACACATCTGATAGATCACCTTTCGGGACTTGGTCACTCACCGCTGGGCCCTTAGGCACATCTCCTCCCTCGAGGGGCGGCTTCTTGGTCAATACCACCTTCATCGCCAGCGGGGGGGGAACGGTATTCTACGCTTCGAGCTTGTGTCTCATGCCATTGCGGCCGTACAGATTTGGTCCGCGCGTTCTCCAGCAACGCCTCAACCGACGCAACCCATTTTTCTTGGCAGGCTCGATTCCTGAAATCAAAACATCATTCGTTATGCTCTCCACCGTTCGCTGCTTCTCTGCCAGCAACTCCTAAAACGGCTAGCTCTCATCAGCTTACTGTTGCTCCCTACATACTTTCATCTGACAAAACAGCCGTCACCTTCGCAACTGCCACCCAATTCAACTCTCTGGCCCATGAACTACTTCAGTTTCCGTGGCTGGAAGATACCCACGCCCGAAATCCCCGAAGTTCACAGCCCGCGCAAGATTCGGCAGACCACCCAGGAGCGCTGCTCTCCGGCTCATCTTCAAACCCTGGGTCTCAAGCACACTCTTCACACGTGAACATGTCGCCATCCAGGAAGGCAATCCAAAAACATCACCAGTGTGGAAATCCACGCAGTTTGACCCCTGTCGTAATTGGTAGGAAACTTCCATCTCGGCCTTGGGACATCCAGAATTCCAGGGCCGTATGTCGGAACCACGGTATCTCTATCACGGACAGGCGCATCATTGCAAATGAACCTGGTTTGTTCTGGCTAGAGTCGAGAAAGATGTTTTTCCTGAGCTTTTTACGGAGCTAGGTTGGAGCATTTCGGAGCGTTGTACTGGAGATGGAATCCCTCCAACGCCTCCAACGATCCCAGCACCTCCAAATACACCTCAGACCATGCCTCCTCCGCGTGCTCATGATCAGGTTGCAGCGTTCACAGCTCAGGCAGATGAAGACGGACACACTGAACTGATCATGCCCAGTCCAGCATATCAGCAGCAAACGCAGCCAAAGCAACCCTCAACAAGGGAGACAGCGTTAAAGAACCTTTGCGCGCGTTGATTCGGGCGCAAGTGAGGTCACCCAACCGTTCAGACACGACATGTGTTGGCGCAGAGCCATTCCTGCACGAGCCGTCCTGGCTTCCGGAGAAGCTTCCAACACTAGAGGGAGAAGTAGTTCTGAAGTCTGATCAAGTACACAGAGCTGAATCGCCATTACGATAGGGTCCACATGATCACAGAGGATCTCGCAAGTTCTCAGGACCAACTGCCCGCCATAAATCTCGGACAACATGTGACACTTGGATGTCACTGGCAGCATGTCTGGGGCACAACCAGAACGTGAGCCCCGCAGGCATCAACACCAGATACCACACTGGCCTTGGAAGATCTCGGTCGGGCTGGGCTTTTCGCTCTCTCCGGGATCTGAAGACTCCTCTAGAGTATGTAAACTGGATGGTGAAGCCCCGAGTCGGGCAGAGAAATGTCCATCACCGGAAAGCTCTGAGCCTGACTTCTCCTGACCGCACTCCACATACTCCACGCCCCTGGCCGCCTTGACCAGGGATCTAGCTACCGCTGCTGTTGAGTCTTGCTGTTGTTTCTGGTTTTTTCTGACGCTGTTGCCTGGCTGTCCTGTGCTTCGGATTTCTTTTCTTGGTCTTGCCCTTGCCGGTGCTGCCATTTCCACCTTTAGAAGTCGAGTGTAGGCATGGACAAGCATCTCCCTTCTGGCATCTCCGGAGCTAAATACGCACAGGGGTTCCCAAGTCCGCCGACATTTTGCACCGTTCTGCCTTCTGACATCCTGACTTGAGACCGCCAAACTGTCTCAGCAACTGTGCTTGTGGCTGCTGGTGCGGCTCCGTTTGCTGCGGCGCAGCGCGTGATGGGAAAAACATTTAGTCATCCAGCGAAGCCATTCACGCATTGCCCCGTCAGCTTCCTCACACCTGTCACTCAACTCTGCTGAGACAGACTCCCGCACCTCCACTCTCTGCAGGACACCGCAGGCGCGCCTGACGACCAATCTCTTTCGGCCTTCAGAAGGCCCGTGTTGACCGCGGTACACACCTTCATTGCCATGATAATCTCTCCTGCAGTTCTCGGCCCAACACGCCTCAAGCGCTTGGCGCTTCTCTACTCGAAACTTCTCCAAGGACTGCAAACTTCGCTGAAATTCCTGAAGGGCCTTTGTATCCTTGGACTGCTCGTCGGCAATCTCGTTCGTGCATCGTTCCACTATGCTTGGACCCTTTTTGTGACGCATTCCGTCAGTGACAAAACCTCGTGCGCCAGGGTCTCTGTGGCTCGCCTCAAACCACCTGCACGTTGAGTTCCGCCAAGGCTGAAGCTTGCAAGCTGCTGCGACCCTGTCAAAACCGATTCTGGAATAAACCTGCGTCGGACTCCTTTTGCATCTTGCCACTGCTGTGAATTAGGGACGTTTGGGCTCATCACCTGTTGGCGACGAGGTCGATGTTCAAAAGCCTCGTGCCTGCTTGGTCTGATGGACCGCGGAACTTCATCCAGATGTTTGCGCGTCATCCTCTGCAAGGCCCATGCTGATGCGTCATTGCTACTGAGCAACAAGAACAACCCACTCAAGCCTCGCCTCGCTGCCGGCATCGGCTCCTACGAACACACCCTGCCTTCGGTGTGAACTCTCGCTTGCGGCAGTTGGTCTCGTGCCAGCGACGCGGCACTTTGTTCATCTTCGAATATGCATGCACATTTTGTATTAAATGGCACTGCCGATATCGGCGGCACTGCCACAAAACTGCTGCCCATCTGGCTTATGGCTTCTGCTACAACTTTCCGGCTTGTCTGAGAGCAAGATGAATCCTTCCAGCGGCACTGGGATTCCGAAGATCTTTGCAGACTCAACAAAATCACAGACGGCTTTCTAAGGTGTCAGCAATACACTCCGGGTATATGCCGCGGGATGAGTCGTACTTCACGGCATCCGCACTCCTGATCAAAAAGAGAGGTCACAGACCAGACAGCGCTACGTATCTGAAAAGCAGGGCCCCTCAAGGCGGCCTCTCGCAAACACTGTCCATGTGGCATGATGTCGGTGCTGTCTCCTACCAGTCTTGATTCCAAAACAGTGGGCCATGACTTGAAAAGCAAAATCTCACCGGCCCAAGGCAAGTACAGTTTCAGAGTTGTTGGGTTTAGGGCCCGTAGTCTTGCTTTCAACATCGGATTTGGCAGCTTGGAGTGCAAGGACGTTGGCCCAGAAGCTTTTAGCAACAGCTGACCTCATCGCTGCTCATGTCTCTGCCCCCTCTGCTGCCGATCTGCATAGCGAAGAGAGACGCGTGATGGTTGCTGTCTGGCTGTCTGCTTCAGGCTAGTCTTGAAACATCTTGAAGATGTCCTTTGCTTGCGCACCACTGAAGCCAGGCCGATCTTTGAGCCAGCAGCTTCTTAGTCGATCTTTCCACGTATTGCAAATGATCCTGCCCTCCCACGAAAACATGAAAATTTAAGATGCAGGCTCGATGGTTAGACCCATTGGCTTGTTCAAACCTGACAAAGCGCAAAACCCAGCAGGCACGAACGTCACAGCCCCAGGACGCACATCTGCGCATATCTGCGCACTCGAGCACTCCAGGGCTCCCAGCCGGACAGGAAGATCTCCGGAGCTTGGCCAAAGTAACCTATGTCCCAACCTCAGCAAAGTGCGACTCACCATGGACACATCGCATATGCAAATGTATTCCTTAAAGCACTTGTGGCTCCAGCGCTGAATGTTGTTGTCAGACCGGCTGGACCAGTATAGCCTGGGCACACTTCTGCTTCCGGATCTCAAAACTCAGGATTCATTGCTTGCATTTTGCTAAAAGTTCTCACGTTTCGATCAATCACCCCTTAGTAATTCGTCCAACCTCTTCCTATCTGCCTCGCTGCATCGCTATGTGAATGACCGTGGTGCTCGGCGCAGCTCGGCACAGTGCTGCCCTTAACCCTTGTTCCCAGAACAGCCACATGAGGTAAGCCGCTCAACAAGGAACCTAACGTCGCAAGTGGCGAGATGTCTCAACCCTGGAGCCGAATGGGCACCAGGCTGCTGGTCTGTTGCATCCACGACAAGACCATACGGCGAAAATGTAGTCGCCACCTGCCGCAGTCGCTACTCACTCACAGCAGAGTATGCTTGATTGGCAGTGCAGCTTCACAGGTGACCCAAGATCCCATCACTTGGGCTCTGCTAGCGGTCTCTTGATGCTGGTAACTGCTAGTAGCGATGTTTTAGCCCGGGCCTGGTATTTGTCCGCAGACAAGTCAATGTCACGGCCATAGACCTGTTCTCAAAATACCTTTTGGGTTTGAGGTATCTTGCCAAAGCAGCCAGCTTTGAGATGCTGACAATTCCAAGATCGAAGCTTAAGAAGTAGACCTGGCAGCTTGATCATGCTCGTCTGCACTTGACAGACTGTGGCAGGTATATGCTGGAACAAGACAAAGACCAAAAGGTAATGAATCAGAGAATTGCCGGTCTGTACCCGCAGTTTCCTGCACTTCATGGAAGTTCGATATGAGAGGCTTAAGACAGCAGCTTGCTATCATTGAGGTTAACCAAGAACTGTTGTCGATCACGCTGTTGCACATGTGGGAAGGCATGACAAGCCTGTCCGCCCGCCACATCCACAGCTACGCCGCTGGGCTCTTCGATAGCAACTGCCACATCTTCGATGGGCCTGCACGACTCTGATTCAAGACAGCGCCTCGCACCACTTGTTGGCTCGAAATCGGGCTTTCGAGCAATTATGCTCTATTAGACCTACACTCTGCAGGTGCAAAGTCATAAGAACCCTTGATCAGAACTTCTGCGAGCATGTGCCAAGCAAACCAATGCTTGCTAAGGTCACAGCCCGCCGTCCAAGGGCTTTCGCTGAATCTGGCAAAAACGTGTCTCACGCATGAAACAAGCGCGTGCTTCATATGAATGGGTGAATGGGGGCAAACTCAGAATTAGACCAAGGATAATTCCGACAATGCACACCTTTGAAGCTGTAGCAGATAGTCCAATGCAGGGGCCTTTCCCAAAGTCTGATCAGCCCAGTACAGGATCCTGTTGGTTTCATCCAACCTCACGTGTGGCTTCGTCCAACCTTTTCGAGGAAAACTCTGGGACTGCTGCGCTAGGCCCATTGGCGAACGAAGTCCTGCCAGGAACGAGGTAATTCAGGCTTTGGAGGGCTTTGCTTAAGCTTAAGCTTTCCTCAGCCTGTATGCTGAGTTCCTGTAGAGGTATAGCTTGTGCCAGCAATTAGATTCCAAGGGCAGCAAGGACCAGACGGCCTGCGGAGGCATTCACCCAGTCCTGCGTGCTGACCAAAAAGCAGATGAAAGGGCTTGGCATGAAGCGGCAACACTGCAACTGCAGCGTGCTCTACGTGCATGCAGACTGCAATACGAAGTGGAGGCTCGGACCACATGATGCAACTTGCTGGTACCAAAGCTGCTGCTCGACGCCCATGTGTGACCATCGCTCCTCAACAGCACCGCTGGTGTCTGGAAGCCAAGCACGCTGAATCGCCTGCTGCGCAGACCAGTAGATCCTGCCATGCGAGATTCTGTAGACATACGGGGTGTGCACTGTGTCCTTGGCTGCGGCCTCACTTGAGTCCTAATCTTAGCATCATGCCAGAGTTGCGTCGCTGTAGGCTTGTCCGCAACAACTCCGTATGGATTTGTCAGTCCGCTGCGATACATCCTCAGCTGTTCTTTGTCCCTGGTAACCACGGAATCATGATTGTCTTGGCTCCGGGCTCCAGATCGGTCCCGTTTAAAGTAGAGCGCATGATTGCATCATTTGCTGGCACAGACCAGTATACCTTCATGTTCTCTTCATCGTCTTCCTTGGTATCAGTATTGGAGGGCTTCAAGCGCTGTCGCTCATCATAGCATATGCACTGTGAGAATTTCCCATCTGCCACCTCAACTCTGACACTCGGGGCGCAGCGGATTGTTGCACAGACTGAGACACAAGAAGAAGCAGGAGAAGACAGCGGTTCCTTGGCACACCAGCCTCTACAAGATGGGACCTCTGAAAAGCCTCAAGTTGCATTTTCCATAGGGTCAGGTGCTGCGAAGCATGCGCACAGCTGCGATAGAGAAGGAAAAGTAAGCCACCGACGCATGACCTGAGTGAGCAGAGCCACAAATGTGCCAAGCGGGAGCTCTACAAACAGCAGTCGCAGAACTACAGGCTTTTCTTCTGATGAGTCTAGTGAGTCTGACAATTCCACAAGCTTCGTGCTGCAACAGTCACTCGCAAGAAGTTGACCAAGAGCTTTCTGCTTGTGGGCTGTCGTCGACAAGAATTGGGGTGGCGGCTTTGCAAAGATTTCCCCTACATGGTAGGAGATTGGCAAAGGTAGCAAGGCCTTTTGGTCGCTCATGACACTCCACACCAATACGTCGTTGCAGTCGGAGAGCTTCGGAAACTTCTTGGCATCCAGGTTCCAACCAAGGCCTGAACACTGTCATGCGGCAAGAACGCATGAGACGTTGACATTATCTCTTAAATAAGAACCCGGTGCCAGTCTGATTCGGCTCTAACGCTTCCTGGTTGAAAGTCTACAGTATGTCATAGCTGCCAGCATAGCAAGCATGTGGGTAATTTGAAAGTAGAATTACCATCATTGCACAGGTGCCACACTCCATCAGCCACCAAGAAGTGAGATTAATCCATTTGATTCCTCCCTCAGTTCTGAGTTCCTGACACTGGCAGATGTCGCACGGCGTCGGCCAGCGTCCAATTTGCGTACGTGCGGATGCTACGTCTTCACAGAGTTGGACCTCTTATACGGGTGAGGCAGGGAGCCATAACTTATGCTGCCAACTCAATGTGAGGGCTCTTTATGTCTTTATGCTGTGATGGCGTTCTTGACAGAGGCATCTGGCAAATGCTGCCAACAGTACTGCATGATAATGTCTCGTACTCGCTCTGATATTTCTTACTACTGCTCCGGCTCAGTTGCCAATGCAAGCGAAGGCAGCGGGCAATCACCTCGGCGGATCAAATTCGACTTTATGGGCCGGTCCGGTCACGGACAGTTAGTGCGCAGTGTCTTGTGCAACCACAAGCATGGGACTGGACCCTGTAGCAGACATATGCTGTCCGTTGCCCTCTCATATGCCGTCCACTGGTACCCTCATGGCTTCATGATGCTTTGCCTTCGTTGCTCTATCACAGGATCCCACCAAGGCTTCAGGCTTCAGGATATGCCACATCGCGGTGCTGAGCACAAGAATGAATCTGGCTTGGATGTACGAAAGCACAAGCATGTGCAGGGCATTGACGGTCATGCATCTTGAAAAAGGAGACTCTGTACGTGACACACATGCAGCTTCGCTGAACAGCTCTGCACGTGAGCGCAGAGCCCGCAGCGATCCATTTCCGTTAGCAGAGTAACATAAAGCCTTGGAGATCACTTGACACTCCTCCTCATGACTCAGCGTGGGCCGCAACCTGCAACTCAGCCCCCGACTTGCTCGGCTGTGCCAGGCGCAAATGCTTTTTGAGCCAACAGACGAAAGCGGCATTTGCTGAGCAGAATGCGCGGCGAGAGATATCCTACATTGAGCTGGGCTTGTGGGCATCTTATAGACTCCACAATGCTCATTGGCATGATCTAGGTGAGTCATCACTTCCTCCACGAATCAGGAATGCCCATGCAAAGTTCTGCCTGTCCTGGACACTCCAATCGCTGCCTTCTGGGACCAAAAGTCCAATCCTTGAGGCAGTGGCCTGAACACATACCCAAGGCACAGAGATTTCTACTGTCGCAAGATTAAGCCAGCATCAAGAACAAGAGTCTTAGCAAACAATCTTGCGGCCTCGTCTGTCTCTTTGAGGTGGCCCTCCATGATTTCCTTTCTATACACGGTCCTGTCCACACCAGCACTGCGTCTCCAATCTGCAGAAAAAGCGCCCTTCCCCTCATGCACTCTCCCCGGCTATATCAAGCAGTGAACAGTTGATTGGTACCTACGACAGATGTGAGCCGTGTAGCCAACTCAAAACGTCAAGGCTGTCCGTACTCCAGGAAACGAGGGCGAGTCCATCTCCTGATAGGACAACCCTTTCAAGGAATAGACGCATGGTTGCGGATGCTTGCATGCTTCTGCTCCGACATCCTGGTGCCAGCACATCCACACATAAGAAGCTCATCTCCCTGCCTCCACACTAAGCCTTATCTAAGCGATGCTTCCAAGCTGTGGCACGGCTCCTCTTCGTACACTTCCGTGTCTTCGAAAGCAAAATCCGCTGCCCGAGCTGACACGCCCAAAAGGTCCTCGAAGTTGCAGTGGCCCGCACACGTTTTTGAATCCCCCCTTTGCTTGCAAGACATCACTGAACCAACAGCTGGCAGGGAGCACAAGATGCAAGATAGATCACTCCGGTCCTTCAAGATCCGGAAGGCGGTCTCCTCTCAAAGCAAAAACTTGTCACAACTCGTCACAGCTCGTTGTGCGTTTCGGCCTGTCCATTCTCGTGTGGGAATTTCTTGGTCCCAGGTAACCGCGAGGCTGCGCGCCTCGAAGCCATTCAAACGCCAAACAAGCGACAGTAAGCCGCTCAAAGACCCCACCTGCGCCCATCAGGATACTGCTCTCCAACTTCAATCAACAGGCGAACCTGCAGACATAGGCCCTATAAAGATTTGCTCGGCACTTCGGTCACTTAAGTGACCACTTCGAAAGACCCACTCTAAGACTCACGAATTGCAAAAATTGCAGACTAGCCTTGGCCTGTGCAACTACAGGACATGGCTGCTCTGTGATTACCACTTGAGGAAGATCCAACATGGCTTGCATATGAGATGCTGTTGTGCAAAGGCACCCCGAAATTGATAAAGGTTGGTGTTTACGGCTTACACTTTGCTCTCTGTATGGATGAGTTTCTGTGGAAACCCAGCGGCAACCCCATGAACTGCCTGCCGGGGAACATCTACAACTAGACTGCACGTTCCATGCCCAGCATTTGCTTTGCCAAATGACCTGGCTCACCTTGGGTTCTTTACCCTGCCCTGCAAAGTCTGACAGCTGCCACAGGTTGAAAAAAGCTTGAAGTCCACACCAATTCACGAGAGCACCTATTGCATTTTGCCCTGGGCCTTCTTGGATGAGGAGTACAAACGTAGCAAGACCACATCCACCACGCGGACCTCCGCAATTGCTGCCGCATTCATGAAGGAGTGCATCGAATAATGGGACCCTTGATGTCTGGGTCCAAGACCAACTTCTTGTGAGTGGTAGCGTCCAGCATCAGGCGGGCAGATCCATTCTGGACCTTCAACTTCCTAAATCAACAAGATCCAAACCAGCTCAGCGACGTGGTCTCATTCAACGCAAGAGGCTTGTGCGATTTGCACTGCTACAATGGACAACTGTTGCGCTCGGCATATGAAGGGTGCTGGAGCCTCGGAGGCCAATTGGTCGAGGGTTTTTGCCTGTTGCAATGTGCTATGGACAGTATTGCATCTACCTCGGTTCCGCACAGCACACAGCATGTGAGGGGCCTCTCCCACCCCGAACTTTGCTATGTCAATGTTGTAGTCCTGCAACATCTTGCCAACGATGTGTGGAGACCTCGCGATGCCACTTCGCTGCTGCTCTGCGGAGGCTGATGCTGGACACGAAAGGTGATACAAACTTGACAGAGCTGCAAGTTGAACGCAGGGATCCTTTGCCAAGTAAACTAGAGCAAACAGGCCTGTCCAGCTCCCTGGACACCTCTTCCAGGCTTCCTGGAGCGTGCTTCAATCCAGTCTGAACAGAGCATTTCACAGGCAACCAAGTGACGCTCGTGGCCCTGAGCACTCCGAGGTCCAAGATTTTCTGCCTGCATGCCAACAACATTAGAGCCCAAAGCCTACACAACGTTTTGGTTTGCCCGTTGCTGCCTCACAGGATTTCATGTCAAGCTGCCTTCTGAATGCTACAGCTGCTGTACTACAACTGACACCTACAGGGAATCAAGCACAGGGCCCGGTTTGACTAGAACCACACAGCAGGCAGGTAAAGTTCATACATAGCCTCTTGAGGGTACAAGAAATGTAACCGACCCAATTTTCAAGTACATATCCAGTATTTCAGTAAAACTGAAAAATGCTCCTCCTAAGCACCAGGGCCTGGGGTCGGTCCCACCACTGGTAGCGCCAATGCGCACCCGGCAGACGACGGTCAGGAACCGAGAACCTGAGCTGCATGAAAAGTTGCCAGCACTGATAGAGATCTGCAAAGTCTGGGTGGCCGGCTCAGTCAAACTCGCACAATGCATGAAGCCCAAAGCCGTTGGTCCCTGACCCAGCTTACGGTCAGGCTCATCATTCTGAGCTTCAGCTGAGGACGATAAACTTACAGCACAAGCTCTTCAGCTCTCTGTAAGAAAATGGCCACCTTGGCATGCTCATTGTTCAAGCGCTCCATGAGCTCACGACGCCTCTCGGCAACCTGGCTAGGCACGCGCAGCGCCATCTGCAATGCCAAGCAACTTGCGAGTTCGCAGCTTAGAGATCTGCACTTGTTCTCAGTGTCCGGCGCTGCAGTTTGGCTCTTCATGCTCGAAAGGATGAATCTGGACCTAACGCGAACAGAGCCGCGCAGAGCTGTGTTAAGCCCGTTCAGCTTCTGAAAAGCAAGCTGACCAAGGCCTCCAGCGACTCTGAACTTCGCCGCCGGCCTGGGCAGGGGCAAATGGCAAGCCATCGTCGCACGATGAGAGCCGCTTTGGCCCAGGCCATCTCTGGACTCTACGCTTGGAATTTTCAGGAGCATCTCATCAGACTGGTGGAGCCACCGGTGCACCTGTCAGGCAAATCTTATGGCCATGCCATAGTAAACGAGATTTTGCGAAGCAGGATTGTCCCAAGCTGTTCTGGCGCACCATCACATCCTCTGCTGTCGCGCGAATGTTCTCTTCCTTGAGAAGCATGACACGGATGAAGTCTTGGCACAAGGGTTCCAGCCTGCCACAGATAGCCCAAAGGTTTACTGCACTCAGCATTGGCTAAAACAGCGGAAGCACATGGAAGGCACTATACAATCCGTGGCGAGGGTTCACTCTGCACGACACGACAGCCATCACGTGTCAAAGCCTACAACATTGGGGTGTTGCTCAGGCCACCTGCCTTTTGGGATACTTCGGCTCTTTGGTCTTGATGTCATGCTCATCCTCTCAGCTCACGCTCCACGCAGAGCAAAACCCTAAAGGTGACCCTACAGGATCACGTCATTGCGTCTGCACATATGCTCTAAGTTGAATTTCTTGCAAGCCTTTAACTCCAACCAATTTGCAACTTTGGGACATTAGGACGCCTTGTGAGAAAAGCAGATTCGAAATCCAAACAAGCTTGATTCATCAGATCGCTGAAAATTAGTTCGCTACATTGACATGAGGTACAGGTAGGGTAAATGAAACTTCCTTGAGGACTGCACAGCAACACGTTCATGAAGGCTCTTGCACTGAATGAACCGAAAACAAGGGGTCTGGCCTTGAAAGGAAAGCGACCATCCAGCAAGCCGTACATGATGATTCCGAGGGCCCAGACATCCACCTGTTGTACTAAGGCTTGGGCAACAGCATATCCGTCGCCCTACAGTCCCCTCCTTCACATTGCCAACAGCGATTGTCGTGATCAGTGGATTTGCAATCCACTGCTAGAACATACCACAAGTCCCTGCCTTCAAGCCGTAGCTCTTGTCAAAGATCTCTGGCGCCCAAAAAATCCTGACAAACGTGTCAAGCACGCCTCATCAGCCTAAGGCCTATGACCTGATAATCCACAAATCGCCCGGTGACATGTGCTTGCTAGCATAAACAAAGCTGCTGAACATCGCTGAACACTCCTTGTGCCAACCTCAGATGACAAGCGCCTTGGCCCTTCAACCAGCTCTGCCGTACCTGCCACGACAGGAGAACACGTGCACAAACAGCCTTGCGCCTAGGGCCTGGAACGCAGCACTGGCGGCATGCTAGCATCGCAAGAACCGCAGATCTGGGATGAGGCTCAACCTTTTTGACTGTGCTGCCAAGCGCACACAGAAAAGCTGAAAAAGTGAAACTGCCAGAAGAGTAAGCGCCTTCGCATTACATGGTGGCAATAACTGTCTGCACTTGCTGTGACAGTGGGCGGGAAGGTCTCTACAAACCCACTCAAGGCAGCTAAAACAAAAACTATCTAAAGACATTGAGCTATGACTGCCGCACATGCTGCAAAAGCTTTTTTGCTAAGAAACAGTGCTGAGATGTCCCCCTTGTGCTCTTGACTTGCACCATAGCTTCAAAACCCTCGTTCTTGAATACACGCTATGATGACCACTATACCTATGGCGTGGTCAACTCTAGTGCGCTGGCAGCGTTGGAGGCAACCTGAGAGGAAAGATTTGGCTCTTGTGAAGCATTGGTAGGTGGAATCTGTGCATCTGCGCATACGTTAGTCTCAATCAGTCTCCTGAGCCCAAGCCCTACGCCTCCACGCTGGAATGCTGCCGAAAAGTGGCTTGCTGCTGAATGCGCTGCTGATCCACAAAGTTCTTGTGAGGGCCCGTTGCCTCAAATCACAGTCGTTGCTTTGTCAAGTGTGGCCTGGTGTTCACCATTGAATCCTGGCATGCTGTAGAAGTGCAGCAACTGATAGGCAAAGCTGCGTCACCCTCGATGGCAATCAGGAGTGGATGCTGAAACTGCTCCGGCATATCAGTTGACACCAGGTAGTACTTCACAGCCGCCATGCTCGGAACAGCCTAGGAAGTCGAGTTACGGTGACAGCATAAGCCTGGAAGTGTAAGAGGTCACTTCCCAAGGTTCCTGGTTTCTAACACGCGTCTGTGGCCCGCCGGTTTGCGGGCTGACCAGCTGAACATCAAGTCACCAAGCCCAAACAGGGAGTGGGATACAGAGATGGTTTTGGATAGAATCATAAATTACAGAAACCCATCCGCAACATGGCGAGCAAGAGGTGAGCACTATCGGCCGACCCCTCCTGGGGGCCGCGCCCGTGAAGCTGTGTTTACATCCTTTCTGTGGCTACAGCGCTCACCGGCTAGCCTCCTCACCCTTCTCGCCACTCCTCACCGCCCTCCTCGCTCTTCCCGCCCGCCCGCGGACCCCTCAACCCGGTCTTTAATGGCTTCTAGTAGGAGTGGATACGTATTTAGTGCGAGTCCAACGACAGCACCTCGACCCCCCACCCAGTTTTTTAAATGAATTCTGGTAGGAGTGGATGGGTCTTTAACACGAGTCCAATGCCAGCCCAACCCCCCACCGCCCACCTCGCCCTTCCCGCCCACCGACCCCCCACCCAGTCTTTAAATTCTGGGATAGGAGTCGTTTGGGGGTCGGCGGCATCGGCGGCAGCTATTAACGCCCTCGGGTTGCTGCCGCAGGCCACGGGGCTTGCTTTAGCCATGGAGCGGAGGTCAATGCCGCCGACCCTGCATCATTGGACCTCCGTTTCTCCAAGGGGGCCTTCTGCACCCCACCCCCAAACCAAGTTCAAATTGACATGCGTTCCTGAAGCAAATCCTCACGGCACGGATGGATTGTTGAGGGAATTTTTTGGTTTTTCGAGACCCCCCAGAAAGCATCATGAGCACGGACGTTTTTGAAAACGAGACCCCGACACCTCTCTGGGCCCGGGCACCAATTTTTGCAAGTTTGAGGGGGTTTTCGGAAGGGAAGAGCTCAGATTGGAGAAACGAGCCTTCAATGATGCTGATGATGCTGGCCCCCTTGGCCAGCATCATCAGCATCATTGGGGCTCCGTTTCACCAATTTGGAGTTATCAGGCCGCAGCCATTTTGATTTTTTGTGCTT
>CAJNIZ010030558.1:42773-53165 GCA_905231905.1 Symbiodinium pilosum
GTTGGCACTGCAAGGATACTCTCAGCAAGGACACTTGGTGGCTCGGCACTGCAGGGATACTTGGCGGGGTGGAGCACTGCATGAATACTCCAGGCAACGGGCGAGGACAACATTGACTTTAAAATCTAACAACCCCACTGTGAGCGTGGGGAACAATATTCAAACTAGAAAGGACCCTCACCAGCAGAGCTTCCTATCATCGTAACCACCCAAGGCAGTTCGCCTGTACAGAGAGGCTGACAATCTTGACACGCCGCCGAAAGTAGGACCTCGAGGAACCCATCAGGATTCTTGACGGAACAACCCATCTTCACATTCCCAAACCAAACGCAACTCCCAATCACTTAAATCCACTCATACACGTGAATCATGTGATCCCCCGCCACAGTGCTGCTACCAGGGGTACTGGCATGCAGGTACACGGTCAGCGCTTGCAGGACTACAAAACAAAAGGGATCCAAAAACACTCTTGTTCGAACTTCCTGTGCTCTGCCCAGCCACTCGAGGCGCAGAAACTGCAGTACCTTGAGGAGCCTCAGAATGAGGGGCAACATCCCATGCAAAATGATGCCTGTTGGCCTGGGCTGTCCTGCCTCACATTTCCTCGGCAGCTGAACTCCCGTCTGCTTTGTAAAATCAATGACTATTCGTTATAAGCAGCCATCTTCCGCAGCCGATGCATGGCGTGTTCACCTCAGATGGTGGCTGGTAACTGCGATTTTGGGACAAAAGCACCATGTACCCCAGCAGCGGAATGGCACATCTTTGCGCTTTCCCCATCTTACCCTGACCCCCGTTTCTGTACATGGGCTACCCTCACCCCTGATGAGGCAAGTGCTGCGCCCCATAGCCCAAGCGTTGTCAGATTCATGGTCGGTACTGCAAGGTCCAGGATGCTAACCATCAGGGCCCCAAATTTTGCGACCCATTTCCGCCCCCCTCCTTTCTTCTGCGTTTTTGCTGATGTGTTCACTAGTCCGAGAAGTGAAAATAAATGCAGATGAGAAAAGGAGCTCGGTTTTAGAGGTAGTTGCAGAAAGAAGTCTCTGCATCCCTCGCCTCCCCCCAACCCCTCCCCCCGGCACCCCCCCCACCTCCTGGTACCCTCCAGGGCGCGTCCCCTTTGTGTTGCATTTGCAAGTTTTGCAGTTCCTGATGAGATTGGATACGGCCATACGCACAACAGCTGTCATGTGCTGCTGGAGCATGCCCGCCTTCCGGAGGAAGGCAGTGGTTCCAGGTGCATGGTCTAAGCAAATGTGACTGTCGCCCTGGACAGCCACAAAATGCACGAATGCCTTGGCTTGACTCTCGGTTCACAACTCTCTATTGAGCTTGCCGAGAACCCTGGCATGGCCCACGGCCTACATGCAACTTCTTCTCATGAGAACACGCCGTTCGAGCACAAGGCCACATTTCACATAAGCAGGGCCATTGTGTCCGGGGACATGGTCAGTTAGCTGACACAGACATGAAAGAGTTCTTGAGGCCTGGTAAAGGTCTTCGCAGTCAACAATTTGTTCTGAGGCAAGTTGCAGGACATTCGATGCGCCTGGATCCCCACAAGCGGTGCCAAAGCTGCACCAGTCTGCTCATGACCTTCTAGACGACTTTCTAGAAGAATGTGCAGAAACAAATCACATTCGCTTGCTGCTGGGTCTGGAGCAGCATTGATAAGGCGATCAAAGTAAGATATCAACAGTGTGCTCGGCACCTGAGTATACAAAGCTTCCAGTGATGCGATTGCAAAGGCTATGCAGTGTGCAGCCAGCGTGCTGCAAAAAAAGCAGCCCAGCATAAAGGAGTGATAGTTTCACGCAGATTCCTCACAGGGACATTCCCATCCCCTTGTGCAACACTGGCTCAGGAAATGCGGTCACATCCTGTGCTCGAACTAGGTCTTGCATGGCATCCGCAACAATTCGAATATGATGCGCATGTTGTGCAACCCATGCTCCTCGTTATGAACACAAAGACTCCGAAGCAAACAATAAGCATAAAGGCAACCTGGCGCGGGACACTACGAAACCAATATTCCACTGCATGAAGGTGCACGGAGGATCTCAAGAACCTTGCAGCATCTAGCAAGCTGTACTTAACAGCCAGAGCACAAAGGCGGCATTCCGCTGGAAATCTTCCAGGCCGCGCGTGGCGGCAAACGTGCCTCCAGAACTGTGTGGTAGCAGGACACACCTCACAAACGCCAATCGTCCCAAGCCGCAGGCCGTTCATGTCAACTCAACCTGGCTCTCCAGGTCTGCCATACATGCAGAGACCCCTGGAGTCTCTGCAAAGAAACTGGATTAGCTATGTCTTGTCTTTTTGCTGGAATTCCGTTGTGTCTGCTGTAACAATATAAAACAGCTGCGGCATGGCACGTGCAACAAGAAGCCTCCTAAAACAGGCAGAAACAATGTGGAAGTTTGACTAGGTTCCAGTTCAGCCAATGAGGCGAAACTTGTATCGACCATTGTTGAGGATGGAGGCCCGCGACTGATCAGCACAAGTAAGAGCTGGTACTCTAGATGTGGTGGGCACCTGCCGTGTCTCCAACCATGGCACAGGTTCTGCACTGGCTCCGCATCTGTAGTGAACTGGTTTCCCCGGATAACGAGATGCGTGTCTTCCCACGTTAATCATGGGCCAACAAGAGGATGTTTCAGGTGGACATTGATTGAAATGCACCTTTTCAAAAGCTTTGTCGCTACAAGGTCAAGGCAAGGGTGGGGGATCTTGCACAAGACTTGAGCTCTTCGAAACATGAGATCAAGTGATCAAAATTGCTAGGTGGACCCGTTACCAGTAGCTGGCGTAAGAGAAACCCACGAACACTCCCGCAGCTCCTTTCGTGACTTAGGAGATTTTATGCGGATTGAAGCAAATGACTTGCTCATCATGGCTGGTTTGAATATGGTCGTGCCCAGAATTTTTAGAGCCCACATGAAAACCTCAGGCAACCAATTGCAAAAGCGTCTCCCAGCTGCAAGCCTATGAAAATACCAAATCTAGGGCATACTCATATGATTTACCCAATAAGGAGACAACGCCAGCCAATGCAGCAGGGCACCGAAGTCGCTGAGAGCAACTTTGCAGCCTTGGTCCCTGAGATCACGAGTTGTGATCAAGAAGTTGTCCCCCTGGGCAGAACAGCCCACTTGACGGGGGTTGAAAACGAGTTCAGACCATGCCAAGCTGATCCGGAAAGGACAATCCCTGCATTTCTCTTCTCTTGTTTCGATACATGAGAATCATGCAATTGGATCACAACAGTCAAGATACTATTAACTTAATTCAATACCTCCACCAACCTTCTGACGGCTTTAGCCGGTCCATAGCAAGTTGACTTGACCTAGCTCGGTGCCGGAGCTAAACAGCGTTACGCCTTCTTCGACATGCTTGCTCGAAGTAAGGATAACGGGAATGGAATTGGGGCTTCAAATTTCACAGTAGCTCGTGCGGTGCAAAAGACAGGGCTCACAAGCTATGCCTTGATGTCTCGGTGGGCGATGTGTCGTCCATGGAGATACTTGATGGAGGCGACCATCTGCAATACGATCATAGAAAATTGTAAACGGAAAATCGCGGAAGTAGAAAAAACAATCAGAAGAGCAAGTTCATGTTTGCCTGATAGCTGATGTGGATGATGTCTCTGGGATTGATCTTGCCGTGTTCCTGCGATCTGCAAACGCTTTCTGCGTCCATGCGAACTGAAAGCTCAGCTGCATATGCACTGCAGTGTGCCTTCATGTGAGACTGCATTCCATCGACAAGGTCTCCTGGCCCACAGCAAATTGCACTGGTCTCAAGAATGCTCCAAACAGCCCCCAGCGGCTCTGCCAAGCAGCGCAGTCAACAAGCTCTTCCGCTTCGTCCTCCACCATACTTGTCCATGACAATGCAAACGAAGCACCTGCATCTTTCAGAGGCAACTCCAGAAAAGCACGAGCCACAGCATTGCCCTGCAGCTCCAGCTAGCTTCAAGAAAGTGCGCAGTGTCACGCAATCGGTCAGGTCCGTGGTGTTCGAAGGGGATTATAATGACTCAAGGCTTTCTGCAAAGCACCTGAACAAAAAAAGGGCCGAGATCAAAAATGACAAGAGAACCGACTGAAGAGTGAAGGCGCTGACAAGTTATTGCCAACATTTATCAGGATTCGAGTAGCTCGACCTCTGTCTGTCAATAGTCCTGCCTTATGTTGCTGCATTTTGCTGCAGCGCTCCCCCAGCGAGGAGTCCGTGCATACAACCCCACCTCTGAGGCGCCAAGAGAAGAAAAGTGGTAGCGGCAAGGAATCAATGAATCGAGTCAAACAGATTCCGACGAGACCGAATCTCATAGCGAATGTGACGTAGTAGAGTTGGATGCAAGTGCTGGTGCCTGCTGTTTTGGGATCACTGGCAATCACTGACTCCGTCCTCTGACAACGGATAGGCTGAAGACAACAGATCCCCCCGTGCAGTATACCAACATGCGCATACCTACATATACAACATGATGAGGTCCGTTCATGTTTCGACTGGCCTCTCGAAGTACACGGCATGGAATTGAACGATGTTGTCATGCGAGAGGGACTGGCAAGGACGATGAGCGCACTCTGCATGCTAGGTAGAGCCAGTGTGCTGACGACGAGGCGGCACTGCAAACAGCCTTCATCAGCTCTGCTTCTCTTCGTATGACTGCAGGTGGCGTCTCAACCTCGACAGACCAAATTTCACAACGCAGGCACACCAACAAAAAGTTCGCAAATCCCGGACCTTGTCCACCATCTTCACAGCTGCCTGCCATGAGTTGCAAGGCTCAGGCCTAACAGAAGCCTCCGCATGAAATAGCACAGACTTATCTTGCTGTATTCCACGGCACCTGCATCCCCGTCTTGCGGTGAGCACATGCCTGCTAAAAAACGGCTTGACCAAAGAGAGGCAAAGAGAGGGAATCATGTTGAGGTAGTGACTCCTGCTCTGTTGATAAGGTCCCCGCATACACTACCCCAAAGGCACCCTCACCAATAGCTTCTCCAACAGAGTACTCCTGATGACGGCAAATGGAGAGAACGAGCAAGTACTCAAGGCAACCATCGTGAACTCCTCCAGAAGGCGCTTGCCACTCGCCCTCAGAAAAAGCTTGGCAAACTGAATGAACCCCAAAGTCTGCCACCATGGTGCGCGGCGGCCACACCACGGGAGGATTGCTTGAGAGGCGAGGCCAAAGAAGGGTATGCAGTCAGGCTTTAGCACCGGAGTGCAAGGGGACGGGAAAGGTGGATGCCAGAGGAAGCACCAAACTTTTTAAGGGGCCTGGAAAAGCCGTGCAAAACCTGGCCATTTCCACTCCATTTTCCCCTCGGCTTTCCACCCTACAGTATCAATTTCCAGCAACGGTGCATTCCGCTTCCCACGCTCCATTTTACTGTCCTGTCCACTTCCCTCCACTTTCCTCAACCTGAACTCAGGAAAAGTGAAAGCCGCCACTCTCCACTCGCCCTTCCACTCGACCCTCAATTCCACTTCTAAACCACTTACAGAGCCTTGATGCAACCACAGGCAGCGCTTCAAGAAATAAAGAGGTTGCATGCAGCGACCAAGCATCATGTTTCTCATAGCATGACCACACAAGGGTGTTGAACACTCCCAAAAAAAGGGAGCTTCGAAGCATGATGCTAGTAGCTGCATGATGAACATGAAGGATACACAAGGAGTCAGGGGATGTTGATGCAACAACCATGCACGATTACATAGTATCAGTCCCCTGCTCAACAAGTCCACTAGTTTCCTGTGGAAGAATGACATTCGCTCCCCCCCCCGCCCCTCATGCTGTGATGTATGACCATGATTCTTCTCTCTCCAAACCTCGAGTCTCCAGTATTCTTGACTGAAACTGATGCTGGAGCAAGAATGAACTCAAGCCTATCTCCGCTAGCTTTCGTGATTCAACAGACTCGTCTGCCCATGCCTTGTGAAGCTCATCCAGAGCTTATGTATGGGAGCCCTTTTTTTTGGAAGCCCCCTTGATGCCCGCACAACCCTAACCAACAATATGTAGATACACATCCAAACCAACAGCTGGCAGAGTGCCCGTTTGCTTTAATGAGATTCTTTGCTGCTTCGCGATACTTCTGGCCCCGCAGCTCCATGGAGACTCACGACACTCTCAGCCTGTGCCACTTGGCTTAGAAGATGACTCAACGGCTAGGTCACCGGCAGCTCTTCCTCAACGCTCGCACCATGGATGCATTGGCCAGGCAGGTCTCCCTGGCATCTGTGAGCTTGTCAATACGCGCAAAGCCTGTAAAAAGCCCAGGCCTGCTTGGCTGGAGCTTCCTTGTGGGAGAGCGTGAAGCCCATTCTGCAAACAGCTCTATTGGCAGGAACTGTGCTCAGATCTTCAAGCAATGTCTGTGCCTTATGCCCTGAAGTACGGACCCAGCACTCGCAGCTGCACTGTTGATGCTTTTCAGCATAACACCTGCTCCAGATCCATTGGCAGTTTGGACATGACTTCATCGAGCCCGGTCGCGTGCCTGGTGTCTCAAGGAAACTTCTGCCCGGCACTGCATCCCGAACTCGGGATCCTCCAGCTTGTACAGTTTTGCCATGCATGTGGCTGCATTAGGATGACCACCTTGCGGGCCATGACTCCATGGGAACCCGGCCTGTCAACGCAAAAACACACACGCAACTTCTACCGAATCGCAATTCTAGTGACACATTACCACCTGGTGCTGAGAACAAGGCAGGACAGCAAAACAGCACCAAAGCCGGTGATGCTAAAGGTTCTTCGAGCACGATGTTATTTGCAGAGCTTGTGGGGCTGCACCCTGTTGCCAGGTAAAAACGTGCAGGACATCTGTTACATGCTAGCACTCAACAGCAGTGTCAATTGGCTAGTATTCCCCAAACTGCCAGGAAGTGTCCCTCAGCTTGAGCACAAACGTGGCTAATCGTTGTTGCTGGTTGCATCAGGAATTTCAACACATGGGGTTTGTCAAAACAGGGAGGGATGACAGGTACCCTAGTGGGAGATGGGAAAGAGATTCTGCACAGAGGCATCTTGAGCAACTCTCGCGTTGCCAAAATGGCACTTGCGTTCGTACCATCTGCAGTTTTCTGCCTCTTTCACGGCAAGGTCCCCCCGGCAGCAAGCCGCCATGCAGAAATAAACAACCCTTCTCTCCAGGGCACGTACTAGCAATGCAAGGGCACGAACTCTCTGAGTTCAGCCTCAACTTCAATTTAACTGTTCAATCACTACATGTCATGAGGCAAGGCCTTGGAGCCAAACACCACGAGTTCCGTAGGCAGGAGAGCTAGAGCTACATGATCGAAGAACTTCAAAGTCAGTGTCCCGCACAGGGACCAAAGAAGCTCCACATCTGATGCATGTCACGAATAAAGATTGACAATATGTTTGTCAAAGACTTCGTGTCACGGCGCAGCTTCTTGCGGAGCAGTTGCCGTCCAACAGCTAATTTCATTCATCGTCTGACCTCACTGCATACAAGAAGGCTTGGCGCAAAAAGTACATGTTCTGAGACAGCGGCACCACGATTTCCAAGTTGCTAGGTAACCTGCTTCACGCACGGTGAGTTGCTGCGAAATCTTCAAGCGTAATGCGAAGTGCTCTGTCTGAGAATGCCTAACAAAGATTGGGCCCATGGCACGAAAGGGCGCGCTTGTGGCACATTGCAGCCTGTCATATTACAACTCCAGAGACCCAGGCTTGACCCTTGCATTGCGCATGAATCATCCCTGTGAGCATCTTCAAGCCCCAGATGCTTTTGAATTTGAAGTGGAATATGTTGCCCACGTCATCCAATAAGCCCGCTTGTTCCACTGAACTCAATCAGCACGCAACACTCCTTGATCTAAACGCTCGTTCGCGAGAATCTGTGTGCTTTCGAAGCAAAACTCTGAGTGCATGTTTGACGTACAACATCTTCACAACAGAGCGGTGAACCTTTCCCATCTGACTTGTGGCACAGTGAGTGCGCGTCAAGGCCGAGCGCCCTCTGCGCGGTGAACAGTGGGCCCATGATCACGTTCCAATGGACCAAAAAAGGAAACCAAATGTTGCCACATCCGAAATCATTCCGAAATGTTCAAATTGGGCTGGGTCATTAGTGGCTGGGAAATATCAAGCAAATTGCTATCTCTATGCACAGAGCTTGTGGATAAGGCTGGGCCACACGTGTCCAGGGCACTCGTCGTGGATTGCTGCCGGTCAAATGTAAAGGCTTCCGGTGAATGCGATTGCGAATAAGCCCGGGACAAAGCGTTGCAGCCAAAAAGTATCCTCAGAGTCCAACAGGGTGCGCTTATGCCATGGCGTATGAAAGTGGAAGCTCAGTCCGGACAGGTCGCGCATGGGCCAACGATTTTCCAACTGACCCCGCCAAGCAGCACTTTTTCGGCCACAGCCTTCTTCTCCAAAAGACTGAACCCTTGACAACGAGCTTCTGCTGCCTCCGTCGTGCCTGTCCCTGGCCTTGGCTGTCTCTACCACTGACCTCGTCTGCCCGTTGATGCGCCCCGGGCAGCTTGAGCCGGCATCGCCCCAGCAGTGATCAACTTCACAGCGAAGTCCGGGATTGACGGCCATTGTTTTTTGGAACTTGGCACTTTGCTGGCGGCTGGATGTGACGCTCACGTCCGCTCTCACCGGCCATGATTGGGCTTGCATTCGACGGGGAGTTTGAGCACCCTCACCCTCTTCCCTGCCAGTGGATGATTGATGGGGACGCAACCGGTCAAGGTCTTAGAGAAACCTCAACTTTCACAAAGGGCAAAGCAAGGGACATGATGTCGACAAGCCATATGTTCTGTCATCCGACGTTTCGGAAGAAGGATTTTGCGTCTTTCCGGCGAAGGACGTTGCCGAGGTGGGGAGGGTTTCTGAGAGAAGCAGGTTCCGACGGGACTCAGGTCACAGTGCCAGACACTCTGCGCTTACGGCAGCAGGATTGTGCAAAAATGAGGTTGACGGAGACTGGATCGCCGTTGACCTTCCTAACCCAACGTACTTGGAGGCCGCTGGTTGGAACTGGATTTCCGGAAGTGCCAGCGCCTTGGTCAAATCCTTTGCCAACGCCGCTAATCTCAGACATTCCCCCCAGGTTGAACACAAACTGCCCGGCATGGGATACACCAGATCACTTCCCTTCAAGAGATGGCTGCCAGAGGTCCGGCTTCCGAATCCGACACGGCGAGCCTCGATGGGCAGGAAGCACAAATACCTGTCAAGCCAATCGGGCTGACGAATCTTACAAAAGGCGTCCTTGACAGCGGGCAACTCTATGCGCTCGCAAGACTGCTCAGCACTAGCCGCTCCATCTGCGTAAGCCTCGGCCCCTCATCCAAAACGGGCGAAGACGTCGACAATGCAAAGACTCCACAGGCAACTCTACAGCAACGGTTGGCGGCACGGCCATCAACGACCACGAGGGCCCGCTGCCTTCCTGATTTCCAAATCAAGAAAACACCGGCATGCTCCTTGGGGTACAGTGTGCACTTGAGATACTGGATCTAATCAAGGCGCTGCACAAATTTCTTGTAATTTCGGACGCTAAACCTCAAAGATGGATTGCAATGGGGCCGGAACGAAGGATTTGGAGGATTGCTGGCTACGACCGCGCGCTCTTACTCCTCCAGATAAAAACAATCATTCCCTGAAAAAAAAAAAGACATAGCCTCAGCCCTATCAGCCAATCACGTAGGCAGGGAGATGAGGTCTAATTGTAAACGCTATCGCGCCCGCCTCGGCTGGCGGGGCGCGGAGCACACGAATAGGTCATGGTATGCAGTTGACACGCGGAGGTTAGGGTCGAGGGAGTAACGGAGGCAAGCCTCACTTCAAACGTGTTTGTTGCATGCCTGTTCCAGCATTGTTGCAGGAGGTCGGCTGGGCTCAGTTCATCAGCCTTTAATGACAGAGTTCGCAAGGTTCGAAGCCTGGGGCAAGGCTGGAATTTCACGTGGGATGGTCAGGCTGCACAGGCCACCCACCATGGAAGGGGGGGGGGTTACGTGCCTTGGAGCCTTCCAGTGTCCATCACACGGGGGGGTTACCACGGATGGGTGAGGCCTGCAAAATGGGGAGTAGTCGGCGAATTTGTAGGAATCAGAATTGTAGTCCCAACTGGAGCAGCTCCTTCAGATACCTACGCCTATCTTCATTTTCGACCCCCGCCCCCATTTATACATTTTTGCTGGGGCATATATGCGGAATTGGAAATGTATACTGGGGGGGGTGAACGGGGTTCAGGGTCAGCTACAACTTGCCTTGAATCAACCAGTTGAGACTCGTAACCACCTCAAAAAAAGAAACAACGGCCTCTACAAATTTTACCGCGCAGGCCATTACCTGGATTAAGTTTTTTTTTGCTGGCCGTAGATAAT
>CAJNIZ010030558.1:62562-73951 GCA_905231905.1 Symbiodinium pilosum
GAACTGTACATGGACTGATAGCAAAGCAAACAGGACTGAAGTTGTTTCACCCCTAGCCGCCCCCTGGCCCCCTGGCCCTCCCGCGCTTCTGCATGCTGTCTGTCCTCCTCTGCCGCCGACCGCTGTTCGAGCCGGCCGAGGCGGAGCGCGGTAGCGATAATATTATGCAAATCACAGCAAATGCTCAGTCAGACGAACACTGCTGGAATCTGCCCCTTTCGTCAAGGTCAAGGCATGCTTTGAGTAACGTTCTTTGATATCTTTGACACTACGCTGCCACAGCAATCGTGCCCTCAGCCTCAGGCACAACAACCTAAAAACTCACATATTCAGTTGGAGTTGAGGAACCCCAAGCCTCGCCCGCATATTAGCGTTGTATGTGGAACCGGGGTGGCTTCAAACGCAGAATACTGTTTTCTCTTTCAGATTCCAGTTTGACTTTTACATCATAGTAGACGGAAAGGAGGGGCCTCACACCACAGTAATTCGATCACTCTGCTTAGTTCCTGACCTATATCGGTCAGCTGACCTGTCCTGTACACTCCGGGAATATTAGAGATCAGAGACCAGAAAGTTGAGAGCCGACGAGCCATCACCGTCTGTATAATTCAATATCCGTGACCTTGCTTACGGCATTTCACAGAAAGGCAGCGAGACGGTGATGTTCATGCAGCACGCGCAAGCCCAAGAAATTCTTTGCGAAATCCTGCGTTTCATGCGGAGATTGTGGGCTAAGTGCCTGGCCTCTGGCAACCGCTTTCGCCCATCAGCACCCCCGATGGACCTCTGAGAAAAAAAAAGGAAAGACTGTGCTCATATGCCCACAAATGCGGAGCTGTTCAGAACCGAAGTCATATCTGTGCGGCCACAGAACCGCAGGGCGTGGGTAAAGGCTACCAGGGCCCGCCGTGTCCAGTGCGGCGAGGAGCTAACAAAGCAGGACAAATGAGTACTTCTGCAGACATCTGGGCGCTTCAAATATGCTCTGCGCGCCGGGTAATTCTCACGATTCGCAGCTCGGTAAGCAAGTCGCGGCCGAAGTCTGCAACGGCAAATCCCACGTCTCTCAACCATGCTCAAGTACTCAAGTCAGCGCCTTCGTCAACTGCTGCGACGACCCGAAGTGCCTCACCCCTGGCTGTCGTGAAGGGTCTAGGTGGGACATGATCATCTGTTGCCGCTGCACCTCTCAGGGATCGCAGCTGTCGCTCGGAGGCGGCAGAAGCGCCGCTGCCGGAACGTAGGTGGTTGCCAAGCGCCGAGCAGGGCTGGAAAGAGTCTCTCACTTCAGTGTCACCACGTGATATCGTGTAGCTCAACTTGGACAGACGTCAAATAGCACAGCATTTCCATCCGGCCTCGCAGTGCTCGCTGCACTGGGCGCTGCAACCGCTTGATAATGGCTCGATGACCTTTGCTCTTACTCTTCGCTGAGACCTGGTGTATTAAGGTCTCGTGCCTCCATTGAAGGGTGCCTCGGCAAGCGGGTGCCTTGGTTGGTTGCCATAACGCAAATCAGCGAACAAAGAATGTTTCTGGAACAGTTCAGGCATGTAGATCCACTGTTCTGCCAGCAAATCCTAACGCAGTGTCGCAGCCCCTCACATGTGCCAAGCGACAGCTGACAGAGCTGCGCACAGAGTGCTGCACCACGCGCTGCGTCCAAGGAGGCAGCGCGACTGGCGCTGGACGACGCTGGTGCCTGGAAAAAGCTTTTGGAAACGGCTGCTGCAAAAGTGTCACCAGGAACACAAACCTCAAGCGCCTAAGCCCCGCGCTGTGGCCCATCTGTACAGTTCACGCCTGGCAATTCTGAAGGAGATCCAGGCTTTACCAGCTGCAGGCATCTTAAGTCTTGAGATTGGGTGGGCAAGCTGCATTTAAACACTTGCTTGCTGTTGTGATCAGAGAAGATCCACGCTATGCATCACAGGAAAAGCAGAGAAGCAGCCCCTGGCTCAAAACAAGTTACCAACAAAACCTTGGCATTCAATGGACTTTGCATATCTCATCCTGAGCATTCCTGAACCATAGTCTCCATCACAAAATTTGTTCAACAGACTTGCAAGGTGAAAGCACAACAGATTTCGGCTAACAGCTCGCGAGCAGCTCCAGCCTCATCAGCAAGCCCGCCCGGTAGAAAGCTGGCAGGGGTGCCCCAGCCGCCTGCCAGCAAGTACAATAATGCTTGCTCTACTTCACTGCCCGCTTCCGTAATTAGAGAGAATGTCTTATACCTCTGTGCCTCACAGCTGCGGAATGTAGTGGCTGCCCCCATCAGATCGCCCACGTCAGCCTGAAGAACTTGCACAGGGTTGCCTGCAGATTGGCTATTTCTGGGCAGTGCCGAATAGTTGCGCAACAACATCCTTTTTACCAGAGCATCTGGAAGCCCCTTCCTGTTTTTGAGAAGCGTCAGCTTGCCCACATCTTCATCACTCCCCGCCAACGCTCCAACTTCCGATGCCCAACTCCATGTGCTGTGAGCAACCAGTACTCGTGATTGGCGCGCATGATGCGATCGGATATGCAACTGTGTGTGCATGTCTGTGCATTATGGGCCGTTGAAAGATGAATGTCAAAATCAAAATTGTTCATGTGGCCAAAGACCTGCAGCATGCTCTGTGACGCACAGAGAAGCCGGGGGTGTGTCCTACCTCACCACTTTGCTGCAAGTATGCCAAGGTCGGTGGGCACTTTGGCCAGCATGAGGCTGGGCTGCTTGTGGACCCTTTAACATGCCTCGTGCCATCTGCGTGAAACTTCCGACATGCTGTAGTCACGTGCTGCCTCGACGTGTTTGAATGGAATGAACGTAGCCTGACAGAGTAAGAGGCTTCGCTTCGGATGGCAGAACGAGGTTGCATGGGTTGCCTGCTTGAGACCCTGGAGGCAGGAGAGTCTTCAGGGGATCAGTGGGTTGATCAACAGCCAGGCCATCTTCGGCTGAGACCTCCTTTACAGGCATGTAAATTCCACGAGCGCGGGAGTCAAGCTTTCCTCCGCTTGGCTCTGAATCCCTAGCAATAAGTTGCCTCCAACCGGAAATCAAGGTCAAGATAACCCAAGCCGTGCATCCTGAAAGCTGCCACCGCCACTGTCCAGGCACAGCTAAAAAAGCAGGACAGGGAGTGCCGTCAGCTCGCCTGCCTTCCGAATGGCACTGGATTCCGGCCAACAAAGCCCCCAGAGCTGCGAAGGCTGCATATGCAACCAACAGCACAAGCGCAAGGACGGGCCGACCGCTACGGTGGGCTGAAGCTGCCATGAGGGTGCAGAGAGCATGCCAAGCCAGAGCCTGTGCTCCTGCTGGCCCCAGCAGCACCGCAGCGTCCGAAGACCATACACCTTCCTGAGGCAAGCCCGGGCAGGAAAGCCGGGACAGCAAACTTCCCAATCCAGACACGGCCATAAAGCTTCCAAACAACGGCGAAATTGCAGATAGCAGTGGTCTTCTCCAAGCCAGCAAGACCCACATGCCAAACACTCCACCGGCACAATACCATAGCAGCGCGATGCCTGGCAAAGAGCCGTCAGCAGCGCGTGCCCAGTCCGAACAATAGGCAGCACTCACAAAGCCAATGAATGTGCCAACAAGAACTTGAGAGCCTTCAAACCCAATGTGCACTGCCATCGCAACAGAAGCGGCAGTTGCGAGTATCAGTAAAGCCTCCGCGAAAAAGCTTGGTGGAAATTTCTTGAGCTCAGCTTCGAAATGGACGAGCCAAGCTGCACCAAGAGACGATCCCGTGATGACCAAGACCTGCCAAATGCGCGGGCCGTCCCACCAAAAGCATAGAATACCCGTGACAAGTGCGCCGGTAGCAATGCTCGCCTGGTAATGACTCTCAGCAAGCCAAGTGCTCAAATGTGATGCGTACATCAAAACAGGAGATCTCCGTACCTCACTGTGAAACTGATAGACGTCCTGACAGGGAGAACTTGGCATCCGGTCTTCATCCCCGGCCGGCTCCACGTGCCTGGGTGAATGTTGAATCTGCTCAAATCCTGCCTTTTCTGGTAGGTCTTGAGCCCTTGCTTTGGGTATACTGGGCATTTGTGGCATCGGGGGCCCGTTAGGCACCACCTTCAGCGCTGGCTCAGCTGAGGATGAAGCAGCGAGGAAGCCATTTATACAACAGGCAAGGCGCCAGGCTTCCACCCGCATGGCCGGTTGGGTTGCAGCATGCAGATTTCTAAATAGACAGGCTTCGCTTGTCAACGAAAAGCCATCAGAGTTACAGGTTGAACACACTGAGAGCATGACCTTTGCAAAAGACTGCCCTGTGTCGAGTCCAGTCAGTGTGAGTGCGTTTCTACTTTGTTCCTTTTGGCTTGAACTCCGCATGAAGGCACATGCCTCTGGAAGAAAGGAGGGGACTGGAGCGAGGCACAAAGCTGCAGTGGCTACAGGCCTGGCCAAGTCTCTGCCGTGGGACGGGGACCGCGCCTGGCCCCAGCCGCCTGCCACGGAATGTGTCCCTGTGACATTTAATCATCAAGGTCCTAACCATGAAGACAACCTGTTTCACCGTGACAGGGCATGCTTGGGGAAACAATCCAGCCCAATCTGCCGCTCAAACATGTCAACATGTCTCTACCTGCCATGGCTGGTACCCGAGCCTCTCTTGCAAATGGCGAAAGAGCTGCACAGCCTGCACAGAGCCAAGTGATGCATGTGATGCTTAACAAGCAGCACGCAGGAACTCGAAAACATCACGTAACTGGTCACGAAAAGATCTGGACAAGGCCGCAACAAAGCTGACAACTGCTACAACCAAGCATGGGAGCATTCCAGCAGCATGCACTTCTACAATCTTCAGGCTTTTGAAATCGAGTCCCAGCTGTGCAGAAGATTGAATTTGTAGGGGCAAGATCTGAGCGAGCTGCGCAGGCATCAAAGATCATGCATTCGACGATACAGCAGAAGCAGCAAACCGCTAAGCGCTGCCCAGTCTGCCAGGGGCTGTTCCAGGACGAAATTACCACGCTGTTCGAAAAGCTCATCAAATGTCAGCCGACCGTCCACAGGTAAACAAGGATCGACTGTTGCAACCGGTGCAGGGTGGTGCCCTGAATGAATCTGGAGCTGCAGGACCCTGGACCATTGTCACAATGGCGCGCTAGCCACACATTGCCTCCCCTTCTTGGGCATGTCATCCCGTACCCCGATGTGCAGACAAAGGACTACGGGTGAATGGAAGTAGGGCGGATAAGACGGCGCCAGTCACAGCTGCACCAGCCTTGTTGCTCTTGTGCACACAACTTGATCTTTGCACCCTTGCAACTCAACGCAGCCGTTGCCTGATGTAGTGCTTTTCATGCTTCCTCACCCGTGACCGGATACGAGCTATATCCGAGTTGTCAGGTTGGAGGGTTGCAGCTCTGTCTATGTCCAAATAAGCAGCTTCAAAATCTAGCAGGCCACCCCTTGCGAGAGCTCGTCTGCAATAGGCCTGTACATTTTCACCGTCAAGCTGGATCACGCGGTTGCAGTGGTCAACAGCACGGTCGAATTCTTCCAAATTCAGGCTGCAGAACGCACAGTGCAGCTCACATCTCAGCTCCAGTGCTGATTTATCTCTGCACAGTGGCTGTGTGGAAGCCTCGAAGCGTAGACGTTCTAGTGCTTGTTCGTACAGGGAAAGGGCTTCGATCCAGTCACCTTGTCGTACCATCTCATTGCCGTTCTCTTCATGGAAGGCTGCTTCTTTCATGGCCGCTTCTTGCGAAGCTGCATCAGAGATCTCCTGCAGGGCTGTGTTGAAGGCTACGCAACCCCTCCAAGCCACTAATTTGTTTCGAAACTGGGGATGTCCAGTATTCGTTTTCCCAGAAGCGCCCCGTGGTATGCCCTTGCAAAAATCTTGTGCTCACCTTGCATGCAAGGTTTTCTTGAGCTTTATTTCTGGGGTACTTATCCTTAAAGCTCCGAACTTGCGTGCATGGCGTTTGAGTGCATGGTTTCATCATCTTGTTGAGCGTTTAACAAGACTGAAAGCATGGGTTGCTGGACGGCCCTCAAGCGCTGCGGACAAGTCACGGGACCACGTTCCGGCGCGTCCTGCTCTGAAGATGCAGAAGCCATTCCTGCCTTAGACGTTTGCATCGCTGGCCTTTGGTCACCAACATCAAAAACCTTGATGTCAGAATCTATTCCTGACGTGGCGACCACTGGGAGCACAGGATGCGGCGCCATACAATTTACGATGCATCGGTCAGCACGAAACTTGCGCCGCAGCTCTCCAGACAGAGCATCCCAAATAAAAAAATGTCCACAGTCTCCTCCACTTCCTACAGCTGACTCTCCGCAGAGGAAACAAACCTCTTTTGCGCAGGTTTGTTCGTTCAACCTGCCCAAGAAGGACCGCTGCGAGCTTAAGCGCACAGAAGACAGCGGCAAAGACATTTCCCTGCAAACCTCAATGGGTAATTGAATAGCTTGCTCAGGAATCTCAGACTCATCAAGGCGCGCCCCTCCGACAGTAAACCATTCAATCTCACTTCCTCGATAATTGGCCAAGATGGACTGGCCGTTGGCACTCCAGCACACTCCTGAGATGCCTACATCGGACCGATGTCTAAAGCTATGCTGCCTGCAGATCATTCCTTCAGTGGAATGCAATGATATCACTGGGGTCAATGCCAAGCTGCCTGCTTGCGATTCAGCATGCAAGCAGAGGGCCCGAGCATCATACATCCGAAGGAACGGATCGTTGCCCCCGACAGCAAGCATCTCGCTTTTGACGGGGTTCGTCGACAATCCTGCCAACCCCAGCCCATTGGTGCTGATGGCAATGCTATGGCTGGTTTGTCGCAAATCGAAGTGGCGTACGTGGCCATCACCGCAACTGACGAAGAAGGTACGGCCCCCGGTATCTGGCAGCAAAGCTATCTTGAAGGCAAAGAAATGGCCTCTGTCAGGCTCAAACAACTTCACCTTATGGCCACTGTGCATGTTTGTAAGACAAACATACCCATCCGCACCACAAGATACAATGCTGTGCATGTCGTTGACAATGTGGGCATCAAAAATGTTATGCCTATGCAGTGTTGGAAAGCAATTCTTGGGACGCACTCGACCTGACAGGTGAGGACCTAGTTGCCACAGATGCACCATCATGTCATCACTGCCACTTGCCAGCACTTGGCCATCTGATGACCAGCGGATGGTGTTTACGCAGCCACGATGACCACTAAGCAACGTCGTGAGTTGAAAGCGCTGGACCCAACTGTAGCTCTTCTGGAAATGATTTCTTTCACGGTTCCCTTGCGTCCGACGAAGCTGACGAAGCTGTAGCGTCAGAAAAAGATTGTCCATTGCTCCGAACTGCCTTCAGTGCCGGCTTGCTGCTTAACCAGGTACGCAACTGTCTGCAGCCTTTTGCGTGATTTGCGATGTGTAGATAAATTCACGGAAACTACAGAAGTGAGAAAAAAAATCGTCTTGGCACAGGATACGACTGCTTGCATCAGAGGCCTCTTTGGCATTTTTGGGGGTCGGCCAGCCAGGTACACGCCAATTAACGCAAACCGTTTTTCAGGGACTGCAGGGCTGTTAGGGACATAAAAGACCTCTGCCTCAAAAAACTACAAGATTTGCAACAACTGCAAATTGCAACAGTTCGCCGCTGAACCCGGTGATTCGCCTGCAATTCAGAATGACGGTGTCCTGCAATTCGCCTCAGGTATTCCCCATTTGATCGAGAACCAGATCCGAACGGCTTTCCGGTTGCTAATGATTCTAACAAAGGTTGCGCAACAGCTACAAGCCGGCATCATATCACCATGCGTAGGAACTATTTCAGCCCAGCTCCTCTGCGATGCAACCATGTTTTCGCCAAAATCGCCTGACAACGAAAAATCTTGAACAATCTCATGAACTGTTCCCAATAATTCCCTAATTGCCTGCTGTTGCGTTGACCAATACATGATGTTGCACAGCACCTAAAGCTGAACACATGCCCACCACATAAACTCTCGTTCTGCATGGGACCTGCGTGTACGCGCTGCTGCCGAAGGCTGCCGAAGCATGTATTTCCGATGCCACATCCCAACCTACCTGCGCATACTGAGTCCGCGCTCACTCATGTATGTCAAACATGCGACGTCTGGCCCAAAAATGTATTGGCACTGCTCACCACTCGCCAAAATTGCGACTGGCATGTGGATGTCGCAATAACGTATCACATTTTGAAACACCTCTTCAGACTGCATGCCTTTCAGAGTTCCCATTCCTCTTGTGCTGCTTGGTCACCTGCCCAACACACCGCATGAACTCACACCCCCAACAACCAGGGGCAAATTCACACGTAACGCTGGAATCATTGCAACTGCTTGCCAACAATCTCCAAATACTGCATTCCCCGTCCTGGAGCTGCACGACCCATGTCCATGTTCAAAATCCATAGCAACGATGAACTCAACAGGCAACCAAACGTGGCATCATGCTGATGAAGCATGAAAATATGTTGAACATGTTTGGAACGAATACCGGCACATGCATCCAGTGAACCGGGGACTTCATCTCAGAATTGATCGCATGTCGAAGCAACAAAACTGTGAGTTGCCCACCGCGTAGTTCTTAACACGTATGTATCCACACAATGAACACACATGCCGGCAGGAATGAACAACTTACATTGAATCTACACAAGCAAATGTTGATTTCAGGCTTGGCAAACATACAATAACGCGCAACATCAATCAGCGTTCGTAGAGCCAAACCACATTGAAATCGCAACGATCCCTCTCATCAAGAAGCTCATCAAGAAGCGCGCTTAACTGTGACTTTTTTCTCTGCTTACTTGCAGCTTTTGCCGCTGCGGGAAGTTTAGTTAATTGTGACCTTGTTTGGTTTACTCGTGATTTGTTTCGTGCCATTTCCGTAGAAGGCACCGACCCTTGTTTACCTGTAATGTTTTTGGCCTCAAGTTGCAGACGGGGTGCACTACAACATTTCGGGTGCTGTAGAGGCCGCAAAGCTTGTAAATTGCATCATCAGGCAAAGATTGGGTTTAGGGTTCGATCCTTCGTTTGAAATGCCACAGCTTGCAGCTGTTGCGGCAATGCGCAGGCTCTAGATGCTGCGACCAAAGAACAACACAAGGACCATTAGATGGGCACCAAGTAAACACTGAAGTTAATGATCAAAAACGCGCAGTGCGCATACAATAAGTGCGCCTGTAGATACCATGGCCTGCACCAGATTTTGTAAGTTACAGAATTTGGAAGGATTGGGTTTAGGGTTCAATCATTCATCTCAAATGCGTTCTGCGCGGTTGCACTGCTCCTGTCCAAGACCTACCACAACAAACGCAACTCCTTTTTTCTTGAGTTGCTCTGAGTGTAGCTTTCAGAGGGCTTGGAGGCAGGAAGGCTTCAAGCTTCTCTGGCCAACCCTTTCGCGCCGACTTTAGTGACTCAGAGCAACCCTGTCCCTGCGGGAGGCTGCGGCCTTTTCCCTGAATCCCCCTCCGCAGCTCGGGCGGTGCGAGTGTAGAAACGAAGGATGAGAGCCTGGGTTAGTTAAAAGAGGTCCTGCAGGTCAAGGCTTGTACTGGAGACTGGAGTCTCCAGTGAGCTGGCTGCTTCAGGCCCAGGCTTGCGGGCGCTGACCTGGTCTGTAGTCCTAACTGCAGGAGGCATGCGAGCGTAGCTGCCGGGTGCTCACGGGCATCTGTTTTCTCTTCCACAAGATTTTCCCTCCAATTATTTAGCGTGTAGGGATGCAAAACTACGCCTTCTGGCTGGCACAGCTGGCCGAGTGTGAGGCGAAAACGAGCTAGGGGCTTCGACCTGAACCTGTCGAGCTTGTCTCAGCCGAACTCATCTGCCCACATGTTCTTCTGGTGTGAGATGTGGGAGACCAGCAAGGCTACTGAGTGTGCGTGCGACCAGGAGGCTACCAGGCGCAGGAAAAGGCTGAGAGGGAAGCCTGTGAAGAACCCGGCTTCCGTGGGCGCGTTATCCGAGCCCGAAGAAGCACTTGTCTCCCGGCGGCTGTGTGTCATCTGGAGCAAGGCTAGTTGCGCAAGTGTCTCGAAGCAGGCTATGTATTTCTGCACGCCTCTATGGAGCTGCGGCACAAGGCTCGAGCGTCTGACATAAACCAGATTTCGGAGAACCTGTGCAGACCGTCTTTGGTACAAAGCCAACCCCTTTTTTTTCTCTCTTTTTTTTGCTAGCGCACTCTCGCACCGCTAAATATGATGTGTGCACATCAGTTTCTCATTTTGAGACTAGGTGAGACTGCAGCGAACGCTCAGGTACCTTTCAAAGGGACAGGTTTGATGCAATTCCAAGCAAAGCTCCAGCAGTTCAACACAGTCAAGAAACAACCGGGGCCAAGCGTGAGAACCTGACAAGTCCACTGAATTGGGAGTACCTGTGCAGCAGCACACAGCAACCGATCACCAAGTTGTAACTAGGAAAAGTTGCGCAATCTGCCATTCCGACGCCAGAAAACAAGAGGAGCGATGTCTCCATGCTTTCACTCCAGAGAGCACAGTATCATCATACGTTTCTGTCAGACGGCGTCAAGATACTGGGTCAGCACAAGGTTCATCACGGTCCCGTCAAAGACGGAACTAAACATCCAAATTCTTCACATCCCAGTTTGATGACCAAGATCACACAACATTTCCCCAGGACTAGATCAGCAGACTCCTGTAAAGTAACAACAGCTCCCCTCACGGAGAGGGTCGTGGCTGTCGCAGTAAGGTGTGGGGCTAGGCACACATGAGATACTCTGCACGTGAGGTACATTCCAGGCCAGGAACGCAAGAAGGTAATGTCCAACAGAGGTCTGAGCTCCATCCAGAATAAGTGGACGCCAACCTCCTAGACCCACTTTGTCTCCTTCTGCCATGGCATCAGCTGCTGAGAGGCATTGCAAGAGGCGCGGATCTGACAGAGGCTTTGTAGGCGTGGCTTGGAGGAGGCCGGTACGCGTAGACCGGACGGAGGCTTGATGACTGTGGCTTTGGCATCGAGGAAGGATCAGGAGGCCAAGGCAGGACTGCAGCGCCTTCTTGTTTACCTTCTTTTGGCTAAGCAAGGCTTGGATCTGCTCTGCTAGTTTGAGCAGTGTCTGGCTCGAGGCTATAGTGACGGTCTTGCACTTGGAATATGGAAAAAAAAGGTTTAGGCTTGGAATATGGATTTTGGGTTTTCGAAATCCTTTTTTGTTTGGGAATTCCATATTCTAAACACCCCCCACTTGGAATATGAAAATGGCTGAAATATTCCACGCGTGTGTCCGGGCATGCGACAGTCTTGAGTTTCAAGTCTTGGAATAAAACATAGGAAAATAGCATGTTCGGAAAATCCACAAAATTGAACCATCTGTATAACTATATATTCCTTATTCCTCTATTGCTCGCCGCGA
>CAJNIZ010030569.1:12178-45273 GCA_905231905.1 Symbiodinium pilosum
TTAGGGGGGTATAATAGAAAATCCAAAGATATTAGGGATCCCCTTGACATCCTAGGTTTTGGTTGATTTTCATATGGTTTTTATAAAGGATTTTATATACAAGAACTGAATGCGACTTTATTACAGTTTTAGCCGTATTTAATCTCAATTGAATTTCATTCGATTTCAACTGATTTTAAAAGGAATTTTAAATAAATGTCAATTGATTCTAGCGTTTTTTGGGGGGGATTTTAATTGATTTAAAAGGAATTTCTAATTAAATTTCAATTGATTCTAACGGGATTTTGATTCGATTTTAATTGGTTTTAAAAGGAATTCTAATTAAATTTCAATTGATTCTAACGGGATTTGAATTCCATTTTAATTTATTTTAAAAGGAATTTCTAATTAAATTTCAATTGATCCTGACGTGATTTCAATTCGATTTTAATTGGTTTTAAAAGGAATTTCTAATCAAATTTCAATTGATTCTAACGGGATTTTAATTCGATTTCAATTGATTTTAAAAGGAATTTTAAACAAATTTCAATTGATTCTAACGGGATTTTGATTCGATTTTAATTGGTTTTAAAAGGAATTTTAATCATATTTCAATTGATTCTAACGGGATTTTAATTCGAATTTAATTAATTTTAAAAGGAATTTAAAGGCGGCCCTACCAAATCCTTTCAATAAATATTCCCCCCTAATAATAAATAATGTTTGACCACCCGGAGTATTTATTATTAGGGGGGGGGGACGTCGTTTATTATTAGGGGGAAGCGATTAGGGGGAACACTTAATTATTCCAAAATGCATTATAGTATACAACAATGGGAATATGCCTGGATATGTATGATCCATTGTCCTTCTCCATTATCCCTATATCAACCCAATATACTATAGTAGTTTCCATTTTCTTTTCCATTATCCCAATATGACCCCAATATACTATAGTAGTTTCCATATAACCCCAATGAGGGATGGTCCTAAACCCCTAAACCCCTAAACCCCTAAATCCTAAGCCCCAGAGGGATGTGGGATTAGTGCCTTCCGTGGAAACCGGCCTTGGCGTGTATGCCAGCACTGTCAACCCAGTGAGTTTCTCAAGATGATCCTTCTCGGTGCCTGAAAAGGGTTTAGGGTTTAGGGTAATCATGCATAATTTAGGGGTCCCCAATAATAAGGACTATAATATTTTGGGGTCTAATAGGGGTATAATATATGGGTTACATAAGGATAATGGAAAATAAAATGGAAACTACTATTCAGGGTGTAGGGTTTAAGGGTTTAGGTGGACCCCCCACCCAGTAATAGTGACTATAGGGGTTTATAAGGTTCATATTAGGGTCCTCTTATATTCCTAATATACCACTATTACAAGGTGGGGGGTCCTCCTAATGCATAATCCTCAATGTTCAGGGATTAGGGTTTAGGGTTCAGGGTTTAGGGTTCAGGGCTTAGGACGCAGTGTCTTCTATGAGAGACTCCAGTGTTTCTGGGATTCGGGTCTTCAAAGTCTTCGCACACGGCCATATGATGGGTTCCTATAGGAGGACCTGGGTATGCACTCTGAAATGCAATTATCAGTGCAGACTCCTTATAAACCCGATATGGTTGCAGTTGCACTTTCCTCCTCCACGTACTTGTGCGTTCGATTCTCCATCAGTGGGGTAGAGTCCAGACTGTGGCTGTGAGGCCTGGCAACGCTGGATCTAGACGAGGCGGAGAAGCGAAAGAAGCTTATCGCCGCCACCCAGCTGCATAACAGCTCAGCAGAGCCACCGGGGTTCAGTGTTTAGGGTGTAGGGAAGCAGGATGTTGATGAGGATAATGCAAGGATGAGCACAAGAATCATGGTGATGAGCGTAATGATGGTTGTTGAGAATGTTTTCCTACCTTCGCAGGATTGTGATGATTGCCTTGACAATGAATGTCAAAAGCTTCAGTATTATCATTAAGAAGACCTGAAATCGGAATCCGCTATCATCATGATGATGTTGCTCATTCTCGCAGCTGTGATCTGTGAACATGATTCCTACTACTCTAGAAGTCCAGAGCGGTAGTCCCTCCCAAAACCCAACCCACCGTATTTTGGAATATCTCCCCTGTTGTGCAGTGATATCATGCTGGGAATATCCATTATCAGCTATAGGGGCCTCCAAAGTAAGTTCAATTTTTCGTTTTTAGAATCCAACTTGCAACCAACAATTGTAATATCTAGTGGGGTTCTGGGGCCGGTTTAGTTAGGGGGCTTAGTGTTGTCATTAGATCGTGGGTTCCCTCTTAGTTGACCTTAATTCTACTTATCCCTAAATACTTTTAATTATGAGGAGAACCTAAGGGGGATAGTCTAGTGGGGGCGTAGTGGGGGAACGCCCGCAGCCCCAGGCAGGCTTTGCGGCATCAATGCTGCCGGAAGCCCAGCCACATGAGCCTTAATCTAAACTCTTTACAGGGGGTTATATTTGGGTGATGCTAGGGGCTTAGACTGTAGCTCACATGTGAGATGTTTGGTGACGACGGGGCCCCTATGAGGGATGATGAAGGGATTTTCCATATCCTGCTGCTTCGTGCTGTTTTGCGAGACTATGCTCTGACAAACCTTGGTGACAAGGGACCCTTAACCCTACATTCCCCCAAACTAACATGGAAACCCATATTCGCCCCTTTTTAAAGGGACTGTAGTCTTTATAGGGCCCTTCTTGGGTCTCCATGTTAGTTTCCGGGAGAGTAAATCCTAAACCCTAAACCCCAAAGATGTTATCCTCACCCAGCACCCTCAGGCGACAGTGTGATCTTGAGCAGGCAACATGTCGTAGTTTACCCAAAGAGAGAGACCCCAATATAGACCCTAATACATATAATCCTTAGTATGGGGGCCCCCAAAAGGTACCCCTAATTTTGGGAAACCCTTATGTCTTGAATAGAAGCATTCCACGGATCCAAGGCTGACAACCTTAAGCCCAAAACTCTTAAAACACCTAAACTCTAAGCCCTAAACCCTAGGACTGATTGCTGCCTTGGTGCGCAAGAGGGGGAAGTGTGCGCTCGCCTCAGCCTACTTATTGCAGGTCAGTCGGGAATGATGGATTCAAACGGAACCTTGAAATTACTCTATCCTGGGGGTGTAACATAACAACTTTAAAGCTCATATCAATAACAAAATTGATAAGAATACTAATAAGACTATTTATAATATTTGCACTCTCATACGAATAGTAGGGAGGACCAAAGGGATCTCTTCCTCCATTCCCTGCTAAGCACGAGTTAGACTTGCGCGCACACATGGGAGTGGCTCACACTGAATGATTGATAGCTGCATCCTTGCAACGACACCTCGGTATTTTCAGAGTTACACAGCGCTAAACTTACTCAATGCTTCAGAAACTTTGTGTTGTCCAAGGTGTTGAGACTCTCTTCGTCATGCTGTGCGCATGTCTTCAGCTGAGCTCGGGAATTTCGGCGTGTCTGCTGAGGGAATGGTTTACTAGCTTCTTGCGTGGCATGGTTAAGGCAAGTTGGCATACGCCGCCTGCGAAAATTACATCGAAGCCGATCGAGGCGCCACAGCGGTACACATGGGGATTGTCCTAAATTACTGTCAATAGGGGGTCCTATATTTAGGTTCCTATTATAATACGGGGCCCTATATAAATTTCCCCCATTTTGGGACCATAATTTTGACAATCCCCCACATGCACCTCATGATCCACCTTGTACAGACTCTAAACTCGATTGCCACAACCCTGAACCCTAGTACCTGTGCCACAACCCTGAACCCTAGCACCTGCCTGCCTGTGAACCCCGAACCGTAACTATGCCTGAACAATCCCTTGAACCGCAGGTCCTGCACCCTCAACCTATCGACCGTAGACCTCAAACTACAAGCCCCAAAGGCTCTGAACCCCCAATCCCAAAATCCTAGACCCCTAAACCCTAAACCCCCTTCTGGGTCAGGGACAGACTTGGAGCTCTCCTTGCTATCTCCCTTGCGGCCGTCAGCTTGGAAGCCTCGTGCGTAATTATGAGTGGGCTCATTCAGAGGAGAAGGGAAACCCAAGTAACTGCCATTGTTATGGTCGATTTCATGGTTCAATGTTCCTACATAATTGTATGTGGTAGTTTCCCAAAACAAGGGTACCCCTAATTTGGGAAACCCCCATGTAGTTTGGGCTACCTCAAATAGACCTACAAGGACATTGTGAACTAAACTGGGATGTTCATTAGTCCATGACCCATGAACCTTCGAGAGGTTGGAATCGCAGGTTGTGGATGTGGCTCCAACCCGCTCTGGCCTCTCCTAGAAGGATCTGTTTTTCATTATAGTGCAACCTTAAACCAGATCTGACAACAGATTTGTTCTCTCATTGCGAAGGGACAACGGATAAGTTTTAGATGAACTCTGCCTTTGATACTGCTTCAAACCTTACGGTTTCTGGTACTTGTTAAGCCACCGCCACCTTCAGTGGGCTCCCTCAAAGTACTGGACACAACCTACATCATACATTTCCGCCAGACTAACAGGCAGGCCCAAAAGAGGCTCCACGAAAACAGGGCTCTATCGGCCCACATGTCTCGCCGGTGAAGGGTAATCTGACACCTACAGCAGTTCCTGAACCCTAAACTCTGAGCGCTACACCCTCAACGTGCAATCTCGCCTCCTAAGAACGGGTGAAGATTCCCCCAGCACATAATGACCATGCTTCGGGCTATTTATTGTAGGAGGTGGAGTGTGTACTATAGGGGTGTTGGGTAAGCTTTTTGTTCCCGTTTTGGGGTCCTAAGTTCTTCTTTAAAAAGGCTACATGCCAAAAAGGTGGACAGTTAGTAGGCCTAGGCTACTGCGGATCCTAGTCATTTGGGGCGCCAAGGCCCTGTCCAAAGGAGCCGGGAACCCAGCCTTCAGTCAGCTTCAAACCTTACTGGTGGTTAGTAGGGAATAAGGGAACATAGCCCGTATACAAGCCCTATAGAATATTCCCTTATTCCTTGCTAACCCCCAGTAAGAGACAAGGCGTAATCTGAAGGCTACTCAGCGATTAGTGTTGGGATGGCTGCGTATTCTGGCAGAGCTTGCATTCTGCTATCCGATAAGGAACTACATAAGGGCCTTTGGGTACAACATCTCCATCACACTGCATACTTAAAAGCTCCAGGCCCTAGCAGAAAGACGATAGTACTGGCCATGTGTCGTACTTGAAGCAAGGGCCAGTCACGCCCCACTGCGGGTAGAACTATCACTAACCATTGTGAAGCGTTGCTGCATCTCTATACGCTTGTGCATGATTAGCCAGGCGTTGTAACAGGTACCTGCCGCTGTTGCAGACGGCTGTCTTCAATTTGTAGACCTGCGCACAATTGGTTAGTGATTGACGATTGCAAGCCATGAAAGTTAGCGCGCATAGCAGTAAAGACACTTCTCCCGAACTTGTAACATGTTCTGCAAATGTCGCCGCAGAGATCAACGCATCATGTTGTCTCACATTTATATTGCCATCGCTACCACCACCACGCCAGCTGAAAGGCAGAATGCAGGGTTCTTCTAGCTCTTGCCCCGCACGTACGGATTCGATGGGGCTGCAAAGGGGTTGACTTTGGTGCTGTACTACAAGGGCCTCGCGTGCATGCTGCTTGAGGCGACAGGTGGACTTGGGTGCTGCGGATGTCCTGCCGCTGGAGGCTGTGGAGGGCACAGCTGCCCTGCCTCAGAAAATCCAAAACAGGGTTTAGGGGTTTCTGTATATCCTGGACTACTATAGGGGTATCATTCTATTGTAGATTACTACAGGTCTTTAATATACTATAGTTTACTAGAGGGGTGTCATTTTGCTATCCATTACTATGGTTATTCATGGTTTACAAACTGACAGCACTGGTGATTACTTAAACAGCCCTTGACCAGCCGAGACCTGCCCATGCGCAGTTTACAGACCCTTCCCCTGGCAGGCTGATGCCTCGGAAAGGGCACCCAGCAGCCCTGGCCCTACTCGAGGGGTTATGTAGGGGTTAGGTGTTATGTAGGGGTATGTGGGGGTTATGTAGGGGTTATGTAGGGGTTCTATTGAAGCTATATAGGGCTGATGTTGGGGTTATGTAGGGGTTTTATTGGGGTTATGTAGGGGTTCTATTGACGCTATACAGGGGTTAGATTGGGGTTATGTAGGGGTTATATTGGGGCTATGTAAGGGTTATATTTTAGTTATGTAGGGGTTCTATTGAGGCTATATAATATAGGGCTTATTTTGGGGTTATGTAGGGGTATGTAGGGGTTATGTGGGGGTTATATTGGGGTTATGTAGGGTTCTATTGAGGCTATATAGGGCTGATGTTGGGGTTATGTAGGGTTTATATTGGGGTTATGTAGGGGTTCTATTGACGCTATATAGGGGTTAGATTGGGGTTATGTAGGGGTTATATTGGGGCTATGTAAGGGTTATATTTCAGTTATGTAGGGGTTCTATTGAGGCTATATAATATAGGGCTTATTTTGGAGTTATGTCGGGGTTATATTGGGGTTATATAAGGGTTCTATTGAGTCTATATAGGGGTTATTTTGCGGTTATATTGGGGTTATGTTGGGGGTTATATCGGGTTTAGGGTTTCCCAAAATTAGGGCCTCTTTGTAGGGGTTCCGATAGGAAGGATTACAGTATATTGGGGTCCCCGCCCTTTGGGGAAAGTATAATCTGGTGTATCACAGGGACGTGGAGCCATCCTCCTTCAATGCTACCTATGGTAGTTTTCGTAAATAAGGGGATTTCAATAGTCCTTATTTTGGGGACCCCCAATAGGGTACCCCTAATTTTTAGAGATCCTCCATATCTGGAGATATCTGGAGCTTCTTGTGAGAAAGGGGAAACGCGGGTGCTGCCTCAAGCTTTTTTTTCATATGGGGGTTTCTTTAAGAAGGCTCCCCATCATGAGGATTACAACAGTTTTGTGTTTATATGGCGTCCCCTATTCATGGAACCTACCAAATGTTTCAAACTGGGGTGGAGGCCATCCGCACCCATCTGTGATCCAGTTGTGTACCGCTACTCCCTCCCTCCTGTCATCCACTTAAGCAAGTTAGCTAGTGCTCAAGGGAGAGTTAGGGAGGGGATCTTTTTGCAGATTTAGGGTTTAGGGGGTTGAGGTTTTGGAGTTTAGGGTTTTCAATGGTCCCCATGTTCCCTCCGCACCTGCCCCAACAAAGACAAGGTTCGTACGAGATGCTCGAGGCTGTCTCAGTGCAGCACTTGGTGTGCCAATGACCTACTGGTGCTCAAGAGCCAAGGGGAAGAGCGAATCTAGGGACGGTTCAAGAGGATTAGAGGTTTCTTTTGGGATCCACTCCCGCACTCTCCCTTAAGCACCAGTAACTTGGACCTGTAAGATCAACATGTTTTTTCAATTGCAGGCTTTGCAGGATCGTTGTTAAGCACATGAATAGGTGATTCTGAGCCACAAGCAGCAGGAGGAACCCTAGCAAGCAGGCAGGGAGACTGAAGCACTTCCAATCTGAGGCGCCGCGCTTCAACACCAGCATGTAGCCCGGGAATAGATCGCTGGATCACGCGTAAGCCGCCAGCTTCTCCAGTCCACTGTACAGAGTCCGGGCCTCCCTCGCATTTCTTCTGCGCCGGGCCGAAAGCTAGGCAAGGCAGCGGATTGAGGTGTGGCAAGAGACCGCCTGAAAGTCTCACCGATTTTCACAACAAGTGTTTCTTAAATGCTAGCTTAGGAGTCAGATCGAGCTTTATGGCGCCCCACGTGCTCGCAGGAACCTAGGAACCTGTTTGTGCACCCAAAGGTGGCAAAGGACGGCTGCACTGCATTAGCTGCGAACAGCAGTTTGGCTGGGTGCACCGCACGTTGTTGCTGCGTTGACCCAGTGATGTTGGAGGACCTCCTGTCCAAATCCAACAAGTGACCTGTGCGTTGTTTGCACATGGAGGAGTGACTTAGGAAAGGAGAGGAAAGGAGAAGGATCCCTAAACCCCAAACCCTAAATGTAGCAAAGGCCCGTTTTGGGGATGATGCTCTCAGTGTCTACGCTGCTAGCTTGGCTTGCATCCTTAGAGATTCCAGGCAGTCCTGCAATCATGGAAGCTAGCAGCGTCTTTACTTACTGGTGCATAGTAGGGAAGAAGAGAATACATTATGTAGGGAATATATAGGGATCATATTCCCTTATTCAGAACCCAATATATACCCCATCATAATGTAGTAGTTTCCATTTTCCATTAGCCCTACATTCCTTCATTCCCTACTAAACCCTAAACCCTAAACCCGTAAGTTTACAGGTACGACTGGGGAATGCGAGCCATCAAGTCAGTCCTGGTGGTCGCGGGTAGACGCAGCCTCGGCAGAACCACCTTTGAGTTCCTTTGGAGTAAGTTTAGGGTTTAGGGTTTAGGGTACTTATCAGTGACATATGATTGTACCTATAACCCAAAGCATACGCGATACTGTTAATATTACCTTTATTAACAGTGGACATAGGGGTTTCTATTGTAGTTTAGTATAGTCCCTAATATAGTCCCTAAATAAGGGACCCATATCAATCGAATTATGCAGGAAATATTGACTGTAGTAGCTCAAATGTCCACGGCCAGTCACAAAAGGCTATGATTTGGCAATCAGTTTTTCAAAAGAGGCCTTGAAGGGGTGCCATTTGAGCTATAGTCTAAACTCCTAGTATCCCCCTTAATAACCCCTATAGTAGCCCCCTATATAATCCCCTATATAACTCCTTTAAGGAGTTTAGACTATAGCTCATATGACTCCAATATATACCCTATCATCCCTATATAACCCCAATATTATAGTAGTTTCCATTTTCTTTTCCATTATCCCTATATAATCCCTGATATCCCCCCCTTTAAGGAGTTTAGACATTTAAGGCTTCAAGCGGGCAGACCCCAGCTTGACGGAGCAAGCTGTCCTGATGAGGCCAGGTCTTGCCTTTGAATGGCGCAGTGGTGGGATTGGCGGGGGGGGGGGCGGTTGTTTTCGGTTGTTCTCAACATGGGGGGCCCTTAAGGACCCTGGGGCTAGGGTTTTGGGTTCAGGGCTTAGGGTACAGGGTTTCGTGTTTTGGGTTTAGGGCTAGGGGTAGGCGGACTTAGCATGGGATCACCAGGGTTTGTTCATGGCAATTCTTGATAAATGCCTGAGTTGACAAGGTTTTGCACAGCACGTCAACACTATCATAGTCAGTACACAGCAATGATTCATGTTGGTGCTTCTGCTTTCGGTACTGCCCACACCCCTTAACAGTTGGATAATATTTTCAGAGCAAGTATGTAGAGCCCTTAGTCGACTGCTAAGGGGCCCAAGTTATGCCGCAGCTCTCCAGTCCTCAGCTGCTTGAAGTTATTCCGATTGCTGTTCCACTGCCGGATGATAGAAGCGGCTTTTTGTATCACCCGCACAATTAAATCCGTCCAATGTCCTTATTTCCGTGCTCGCTACCATATACTACCATGTACATGCAGTGACATGCAGTGAATGAACACTGCCTTTTGCGCAGCCGTCTATGGGGCGCAGAGCCTTCACTGAATAGGTAGAACCATCCAGCCCCTAAAAAGGTCCTTAAGCCCTAAACAGCAAACTTGAGGATCTCATTTATGCATTTCGATCCATGAAGAACTGGCGATGGCGCTCTCCAGCGCTGGTGGTTCTTGTTTCCCTGACTGGCGGGAGCGAGCTGGAGGCAAACACGATCACTTGGGGCCCCCTGAAGCTGTCTCGAGACAATGCTCCTAGAAGGTTAAGGTTCCATGGGGGGATATGGGTTGTTCTCAAAATCATGGGCCCTTTTCGGCGATGGGCTATAATACGGCACCTAGTATTTAGGGGTACCAAAATGGGACCCCATTTTTGGGAACTACCCATATATTGGGAAAATGGAAAAGAAAATAGAAACTTGTATATGAAAGGGTTTAGGGCTTTAGGGTCTGGGGCTTGGGGTTGTGAGAAGGGTTGGGGTCTGCACAAGGAGGCAGATCTGCATCGTGAATAAACCCCCCACCCCTGATTCAAAAGGTTGGATTCCTTAGTTGTGAGGGCCTTGGCTGTTGACAGCTTTCGGGTAGGGAGGTTTGGGCATGGCTATGTTGTTAAGGCATTGCTTCACTAGCTTTCAATTGTAAGTTGAGGATTTTCAGAACATGGATGACCTAAACCTAAATGGTAGTTTCCATGTGATTTTCCATTATCCCAATATAACCGCAATATACATGAGGCTCTTCAGAACATGGATGAGGTGCACAAGTTCATCCAAGGCATCTATTACTCAAGAGCTCCTCAGGCGGGTAGCTGACATCCAAACCTAATGTAGGAGCCTAGAAGTAATCAGAATAGGGCGGCATATCTGGGTATATTCTACTATACTTACTATGGGGTATACGGGCATTTTATACTCTACTTACTTTGGGGTATATGGGTATATTCTACTATAGGTGCTATAGTCACACAAGGGTCAAAAGGGAATAGTTTTGATAATCGTTCAAGCTTCTACTCGTTGCAGAATGTTTGCCGCTGCCCCTGCAAAGCCTGAGGAGGCGTTTCGCGAGATGTGGGCGGAGGTCTCAGAAGGACCGATTTGCTGTCAAGGAACTTACATAAACTTACCATTTCCAAGAAGCTATCTTATGCACTAGACTCGTCACCAGATATCTACATTGTAGTCACTTGACCTACACAACAACGCCCATATACCCACCCACCCCCCCTCCCCCCGGTGTGCATTTCATGTTCAATTTATCTGTTTCATTTTCCATAATCTGCCTAAACCCTAAAACGTGAACCCTAAACCCTCTAGTCCTTAGCATCAGCCCAAAGGACTGGCGTTTTTGGAAACCTTGGCACTGGATTCCACCCCAGCACTCTGCTTCGCGATAGGCAATATAGGGTTTTGGGGTATCTGAGGTATGGCAGTTTCCCAAAATGAGGGTACCCCAAAATACACCCCAAAATATGAGAATCCTTATTATTAGAGGGATCCCCAGAGATGGTATTCCCAATTTTGGGAAACCCCTGCATGGGCTTCAAGGAAGTTAATGTTTTTAGGGTTCAGGGCATGCTTTAGGGTTCAGAGCTTAGGGTATTACCCGCACGATGGAGATTCATGGGGAGAAGCAAATGGATAATGAAATGGCAAATTGGGTGTGTTTGGGTGTCCAGTAGGGGGTGTTCACTAATAGTCTAGGGTGCGTTTGGGCGTTGGCAGCCTTTCCCTATGATTACTTCTAGTATGGGACGCAAAAGTTCGTCCAAGTATTCACACCCCTACGTTACACAAAACTTAGTAAGCCTTCATTTTTCAATTTTCAAACACATCCCCTGAAATTGAACCACTCCCATCCATCCTCTAATGCATGTGGAACAATGGCTCCACGATACCTGATATCTCATATTTGAGCGGGGAGTGGAGTACTTTTACATTACATGCTCGGGAGGGTCCCTAAGCCCCAAACCGTAAACCCCTAAATCCTAAACCCCAAACCCTAAAACCTAAATCCTAAACCCTAAATGGGCCCTGGAGGCATGGAGCTCTACCACTGGTTCTACTTCCGGTGGGAGGATGGCGAGGTTTTGCGTGCGGAGGTGGACAACTCTGCGCAACTGGCTGCTGGCTGAGGGTTTAGGGCTTAGGGTTTAGGGTTCAAGGTTTGGGGCTTAGGAATTCAGGTTTAGGGCTCAGGGCTTAGGCCTTAGGTTTTAGGGTTTAGGGCTTAGGGTTTAGGTTTTAGAGCTTAGGGCTTAGGGTTTAGGGTTTAGGGAGGGCTTAGGATTGAAGGGCAGGGATGTCAATGCGCTATATGACATATAGTATAAACTCCTTGTCGGGGGTTATATAGGGGATTCTACGGGACTACTATAACAAGGGGGATACTAGGAGTTTAGAAAATCTGGAAGCTTGGGGCTTACAATTAGGAGGGCAGGAATAGGGTTTAGGGTTTAGGGCTTACAGTTGGGAGGGCAGGAATTGAATAGTAGTACTCATCCATGGCTCCCTTACAGAATACAGGTGCCTCCCCGCATGATTGTAACTTGAATCCTGAACCTGAAGCCCTGAGTCCTACACCTTAAGGCACTTTTAACATTACGCACTAAGTCCTAAACCCCCGACCCCAAGTCTGTACCCTTTCTTCCCTACCTAGCAACAGTCAGGCAGGGGCGTGCTGCTGTGCTTGTTCACTGTGGCCTGGAGAATGCTGGCTGTTTTGAGGCGACTTTGGGTTGGGTTTAAGGCTTAAGGCTTGGAGTTTAAGTTTTTGGGCTTCCCTTGTTTAGGGAGCCCCGCATAAATCTTACATGTACCCCATCCTAAAAATTTCCCATCTTGTTCGTCCTTGCTAGGGGGTTCGCCCAGACAGGAATCCAGAAGCCTAAGAAACTCCCATGCCCGAAGCGTCCAAGTAACTCATAATCATATACTTGCCCAAAACCTGTGCCAGAATTACTTTTACCCAAAACCCAAGTCCTTAATTCGAGTGTATTTGGACCCTCTGGGATATATAACCCTAAACCCTAAACCTTAAAACCCTAAACCCTAAAACCCTAAACCCTAAATCCTAAACCCTAACCCTATACCCTGAAACCCTGAACCCTATACCCTAAACCCGAAATTCCCATGTATGTTGCAGCTGCGGAGGATGCCACTGATGTGGAGCAGCCTAGAGAGGATAAGGTGCGGCACTTCATGGAGCAAGGATGCCACATGGGCTATAGTGTTTAGGGGTTTGGGGTTTAGGGTTTGGGTGTTTAGGGTTTAGGTGTTTAGGGTTTAGGGGTTTAGGTGGACCCCCCTACCCAGTAAGTGACTATAAGCGATAATGGTGATTATATTAGGGTCCTCTTATAAAGCCTATTATACCGCTATTACATGGTGGGGGGTCCACCTAAGCTATGGTCTCCACTCCTTAAAGGGATTATATAGGGGATTACCGGGATTGCTGGTTATACAGTGGATTACATAGGGTTGGGTTTGGAGTCTAATCTCCTTAAAGGAGATTGTATAGGGGATTATATGTGGGAGTCTTGTAGGGGTTACTAAGCCCTAAACCCTAAAACCCTAAGCCCCAAAACCCTACACCCTATACTAGGGGCTTGTTAAGGGGATACTAGGAGTTCAACCCTAAAGCCCTAAACCCTCAAACCTACACCGGGGATTATGTAGGGGATTTTTATGAGCTACGGACTAAATTTAGGTTGGGGGGACCTATAGGGGACTATATAGGGTTTCGGGGGATCCATTAAGGGATATACTACAAATTTAGTCCAGAGCTCATTCCCAAAATGGGGGACCCCCAATATAGTAGGACCTTCATTATTGGGACCCCCAAGTCGGCACCCCTAATTTTGGGAAACCCCCATATAGAGGAGTTTAGCGAGGATGCCACATCTTCTGGCAGCAGCTGGTCATGATCGAAGCAGAGCTTGGCTCTGAGCTTGCGAGGCGGGGCACCTGTGAATTGCATGAAATAAGAATAGCTAGGTCCCTTTAAAGGGATATTTCGTGGTACATAGGGTTTAGGGTCCAAGTACCCAATAATTAAGGACTTGGGTTTTGGGTAATAGTACAAATTTTGGGCAAGCATATGATTATGAGGTCAGGATAAGAGTACTAACAACAGTAATAATGGATACAAAGTATTGTTGTCATTTATTTGAGACTGACCTCGTATCATGATGGCCCTACTTCCCTGCTGTAGCTTCCTGTCCACAATGGCAGGCGCAGAGACGTCCGACCAGCGTCCTTAGTCCTTCGCAAGGCCAGCGAGCACTTCGCAAAGATGATGCAGCATCCGTATTTTGCACGATTCTCCTGGCAGCGCCCCCACGACATGAACTACAACAATGAAATGTTTCCCTCTCCTGGTCCTGTCTGGCCAAACAAGCTGCTGCCCATTGAGAGCTGGCTTGAGGAGTCAGGGTCAGGGTGAGTGTCTGAAATTACCATTACCTTGTGCAAGGGATATTGGCAATCACGTAAGGGTCCGTCTGTGTCCTGAATTGCAGTGTTTGTGTAGCTTGCCTACGTAAGCATCAACAGGGATACTCTTGACTTACGTCATCATATTTACAGATCACTGTGGCAAATGGGTTGTCAAGTGCTAATCCACCTGTAGCCGCGACGAGGATAACTTCGCAACGTTCAGAGGGGAGCTTGACAATCTGCTGGAGAAGCCAGGACTCTTTGATGCCTTACACGAGGCGGAGAGGAATGCAGAGGCCTAAACCGTGAATTTAGATGCACATGTGCGTTGCCTTTGGAGGACACCCCATAAATCCTCCTGCTACATGGTGTTTACAACTTGTTCATGTCAAGCTTGACGGCAGCTGATGTGCCTTCATTGCAAAAACCTTGAAGTGTCTTATTCAAGATCCACACCAGCAGGGGCAAGATCATGCCAGAGAAAAAGACTGGACCGTGCTCGAATTGGCAGACACCAGGGAGGAGGAGCCCTGGAAAGTGGCAGCCTGCTTGCAGCTGCCTCGCTCTTGTGGCTCGCCATGATACAAATGTTGTAAACAGGATTACAAGATGTTGCCCCCCCCACATACGATGTTAGTATGCAGCATAGTTTCTCATCCTAAACCACGATAGGGATTGTTATGGATGATGGTTTGTGATTCATGGTGCCGCTGCCTTTGTTTGGGACTGTGCATGTCGTGTACTGGTGCGCAGACAACTTACTTGCTGCTACTCGTGGTAGGGAATGGAGGGAAGGGTCCTTACAACCGTAGCTCTCATAGAACCCACAGCCATATAGTCGGTTTTATTATCCTTTCCATCTTTCATTCGCGACTGACAACCAGCAAGACATGGGCCTTGCCTGCATGCGTGGCGTCGCTGAGGTGAGCTGCTGCGAAGCAGGCGGGCAGGGCAAAGCCGGCGCACAGCGCAGCTCTCAAGTAAGGGCCGCTTGTATATCCCCCCAGTAATATAGGGATTATACAGGGATTATACAATTGCAGTATAGGGATTTTATTCCCTTATTCCCCACTGACCGTCACTGAGCACCAGTAAGAATAACAATGGTAAGAACACCAATCATGATAAGTCGAATATCCATATGTTGAAGCCTTTGCAGCTTAGGGGTGCCAGAGGCCGGAGTTCCAGTGCGATCACGCCGCAGCCTACATCAACCGCATGCGTCCTGGGGCCTCTTGCCGGGTGTTTTAGATGTTGCTAGTAGGGAATGAAGGACTGGACAACAAGAAGGAAATTATAATTCTATTGAGGGTTATTTAACGGCTCAGAAAGGGCCCATTCCACAATCATTCCCTCCGTTCCCGACCAACAACCTGTAAGGCTTGGATCAAGCCTCATATGGGTGGCCCACCGCGGCTTGTGGCTCACCTTGGGTTCCTCAGCACCCATTACAAGCTGCTGTCCGTTTGAAATTTGCATGAGTGACCATGCTGTTAGGCTGCTAGGGACGCCCCCCAAAGAATCAGAAGGATCCCACATTATGGGTATTATGCCGCCAAGGCCCGGAACCCTTAATGTATGGACTTTCTATGTTTGTGTGGTTTTTCGGTATCTGCCTTGTACGTGCTCATCAGTACCAGCCTACTCGAATGTAGGCGGCTTTACGCATGGGACATACTCGCGGGCAATCTGCCAGGCTAGACGTGCCACCTGCGTCGCTAAGCTAATGAAGCAAGCGTTTTGAGCTTCAAGTTGGTTGGTACAAACTGTCGTAGACTTAGGAGGAGAGCTATATGCTAATCCCTGCACGACTGTCTTAAGCTGCAGGCCAATTGAGCTGTACGTGGGCACTGCCAAGCTGAAGTGGGAGACCGGCCGCGCACACGTCATTGACGACACGTACCCACATTCGGCACGTCATCTCGGAGAGCATGACGAAGGTGACGAGCGTCACTCGGCTCAAGATGACAATTGTCACTGTTAGAGATAGGCTCCGCTTGTGAAGAAGCGTTTGGAGCTTGGGGGCAATCGCTGCCGCCTTTGTGTGACTTCTGCTGATGTCAGGCTACATCCTCCATCTGCTCATGTGCCATCCTTGTGAAGAACAGCAGCGGGCTGCATACACTGGCCAGGCAGCTTCACAACAATGGTTGCTCGATACTCTGGGGCAGTGTTAACTCTAAGGTGTTGCAAAAGCTTTTTGGCCGCATGCCAGAAGCTGCTGAGTAAGTCCCCGAAATCTGTTCCGCTTGAAGAAGGCCTTTGTTACGCCTAGGTTGTTCAAATCGCGCGACAAAAGTGAACAAGTCAAACAGCCCTGTGACCTTGTCGCAGGAGCAGGTCTGCGGCGGAGAGGGCGGGTTCAGCTGAGTTCGACCTGGCTATCAGCGACAGGCTCCTTTCTTCCAGGCAACCGCTGTCAGATATTCTGCCAGAGCTCGGCACGCAGGTGTTTGTGCCATCTACTTGTACTAACAAGTGGGAGGACGAGCAGCTGACCAGTCATTCACTGACCAAAACTGCTTGCGGTGAGTTTGTTCTGGTATATTCCGGACTTCGTCTCTCTGGTCGCCTCCGCAGGTGTGCGGTTACCGATCATATTATGACTCACATTCTGAGCTGTCGAAGAACTCCTCGTGCACGAAGGGGCTCAAGATTTCTTAGTATCAGATCTGTTTGTCTGGGGCCGGGGCTGTTTGCACCGTGGATGGTGCAAGAGATGGAAGCCTGTATTCTGAACATCCAGACCTCGCCATGTGCATGGAGAGAGTTTTTTTTTTGCAAGTGGGATCGCAGCATGCAAGGCAGTACGCGATCAGCATTGTAGTGGAGCACCATGTCAATGTGTTCCTGCAAGTCTATTGCTCTGCCTCCGACACCAGGATAAGGCTGGACATTCAGCTAGTGCTCAGGTAGCCTCCACCTCCTCCTCCTAGCAGAATTGCCATGCCGCAAGTTCATCAGTTTGGAGCAAGGGGCCATGAAACTTAAACGGATAGTCATATCCTTCAGACATACCTCTCCTCCTCGTAAAGGTAGACCTCCCGTAACTAGACAGCTTGAGCTGGCTGGCCGCCTTCGAAACCGCATCAGAAGAACTACCGAAACGCAGGCGACTGCCAACTTATGTACTGCCACGGGGATGGCATGCAAGCCACCTGCCATGTTCAGGGCAGCAACAGGGAAATGCCCACTTTTCGTGGCAATGTTGGCAGGCCTTCAGTTCGCTGATAATGCCGGCGAGTATCGCCCAAGGATCATCAGCCCCAGAGCCAAAAGTTAGCAGGTCCAGGAAAGCCTTGTTAATAATGGAAAAGAAAATGGAAATTACTGTAGTGTAATAAGGTTTAATATAGGGTACTATAGGCGTTATATTTGGGGAAAGGCCCTGCCAGCTTGAGGCTGGGATATGTTCAGCACCCGAAGAGGTGCCCAGAGCTCGCAACTCAAAATCGCAACAGTCACGGCGAGTAACAATGCAGCTGGTGTCCATTCCAATTTCTTCGAGCTGCTGATGGGGTTTGTCTCCAGCTGAAAAAGGAGGAACGGGGCCGTTGAAGATTACATGGCAAAGAAACAGCTATGCCAGGCGATGCCACAAGGACGAAGATGTATTGGGGGCAAAGCACACGAGTGGTTTTTCCGCAGCTTGAAGACGTACGACCGCACTTTGTCGTGAAAGCGTTCATGTGCACGGCTGAGCAGTATGGGTCCGCGCGAGAGATTCAAAAGAGGTGATGTTGTATGGTGATGTTGCCTGTCATCAGCGACGTTCCCTTCTTTCATCTAATCCTTTTTATAGGTGTAGCACTTTACCGAGAAAGGTTCTGGAACTTCAAATGTCTCTGCCCATCTTCCAGTACTCGGCATCCCGTTTAAATGCCAGGTCTCTGCGAGACACCAATGTTGCCAAGATTGAGGCCTGCACCTACTTCATGTGATATATAGTCTCAACTTCTTAAAGGGGGTTCTATAGGGTTTAGGGTTTAAAGCTCCTTCAAAGAGGGGTTATATGGGGGATCATATACGGGAGTATTATATGGGCTACTGAGGGGGATACTAGAGTGGGAGTTTAGACCATGGCTCATGTGATCTGGCTCATGTGATCTTTCCATCCTCTTATAGCATCATGAGCATTATTACTACTTCTTCTACCGGTTCGCCTGCTTCCTGTGTTGTTCTTTTTTATTGTTTTGGATAATGGGAGGTATTGTGAAATGGCCACCCGTGCCTATGCTTGGTAGGCTTCCTTTGGATTGCTTGATTTAAAGATCTCTATCCCAGGCTTTATCTTTAGATGTCTTTAGAAAACGCCGAAGCCCAAAGCCCTTGTAAGTCCCTAAATCATGTGATGTTGTAAGCCAGGTATCCCGTCGTGGACAAACTCTGATGTTTTGAATCTTTTTGACTACTAGATGTTAAAGATAATCCATTTTCCCTCAACACTGGGAGTGAATTTAGGGTGGGGAACCACTCAGATGGAGTATGGTATTTTGGGGTCTATATTGGGGTCGCCCAAGTTAGAAATACCACTTGTGTTCCGTAATCAACTTCCAAGCCCAAAGACCCACCAAGGAACCTTGCTAATCTTGCAAGTAGAGGTAATAAATCTACCCAATTTTGTGACCCTATAAACTCTTTCCCCTGCACCCTCAACCCTAAACCCAACGTTTCGACATACCCTTTTGGCAAGGGAGATGATCTCAAGATCTTCATGGGCTTGCTGGCTGACCTTTTTCCAGGAGTGCAGGTGCACTGTCACCCTCCTTTGCTTTGTTTCATCCAGGAGGTCCTAGGAAAATCGGGCATAGCAGAGTAGGATGTATGTCCACTTGCGTTTGGTTGACTAGGAATGTGCTTATATTATACTAGGTTATATACTTGGGTTACATAGGGATAATGGAAAAGAACATGGAAACCCATAATCGGGGGTTTAGGGTGTAGGTGATGGGTTATATAGGGATAATGGAAAAGAACATGGAAGCTACTATTTAGGGTTTAGGTTTGGGTACTGCCCCCTCTCAGCAACAGTGGATTGTGTCTATAATGCAAATCATGTACAGCCCTGAAGTACCTTTATCGTAGATTTCATTCACTACCTACATGAGCTACGGACTGAAGTTAGGTTGCGGGGGAGCTGAAGAGGGATGTACAGGGGGTATAGGGGGACCTAGTAGGGAATGTAATAGAACTTAAGTCTGGGGCCTACGTAAGGGTCAGATAGTTGCCAGCGCCATGCAAGTAGTTCTCACCATTGGATTATCAGACCTCAAAGTTATGCGAACACGTAAAACAGTAGTGTCCGAGGTTGTTGGAACCCTGGGAAGAATGTAGCTACATCACTAAAGGGTTAGGAATCCGTTTGCAGCAGAATGTTAGGCTGCCTGGGATTTAAAGGCTTCCTAGTTACCCTTGCAGCAACCCACCCACAAGCTAGATCCCTCCCAAAAGGCCTTGGCAAGCCACTGTTTAGCCCCCGTGAAAGTTTGAGAGGTTCCCCGCGCCCGAGATCGTGACTTTGAGAAGCTTTGCGTTGAGGCTGGGCCTGAGCTCGGATGGAAGGTTCAAGGGAGGTTATATTCGTGATTTTCTGTGGAATATTCATTATAGGGGGTGTTAAGGGGCATACTGGGAGTTTAGGTTACAGCTCAAATGCCTCCCGGAGAGTTGCAGACTGCAAACATCCACACGAGAGATTCAGATGCATGATCGTGTCCCAAGGTTATGGAATCTGACTTCGGCTACACCAACGACCCTGATGGGTAAGCCCCTCATGCAGTTGCGGTACCGCAGCAGTGCCACTGCCCCTTGCGCCATGTGATGCAATGTAAAGAAATGGGCTGGACACATGGATTTTGTTACAGGAGACTTTCTCAGAGTGATGTTGAGGTACCTTCTCTTGAAGATCTCCCAGCTCATTGAACTTCTGGAGATTCGGCACTCCGTTTTCCTGATGGGCAATCCCGGCAGCTTCAAATCCTTCCTCTGGAAGGCCTTGCTCTCCAAAGCACGGCATAGGATCAACCGGTTCTAGGGCCTAATTATAGGGTTTAGTTTAGGGTTTGAGGTGTAAGGCTTTGGCATTGAAGCTAGTGGAGTACTCTTGCCTCACTAGGGGAGCGTGCCGTGTCGAGTGAATCTCTGAAATGATCCTTGAACATGTATATACCTAGAATGGTACCTACATTCACGTGCCCTTGAGCACCAGTAAGCTGCAGCTGCTTGGAGACTTCTGTTTGAGCTGCGTGGTGGTCTGATTGTCTTAGACATGTGTTCAGTGTGGTGCTGGTGTTGGTGGTGCTCCTGGTGCCGCCGGTGCTGCTGGTGCTGCTGGTGCTGCTGGCGTTGCCGCATGTCAATGGCTGTGGGGTTGGCGGTGGTGACGGCGACGGCAGGGGTAGTGATCATACTCAACAGGCTATCGATCATAGTAATTCTCGCAAGAGTATTTTGACTTTATCCTCGTGAAGGTACTGAAGAATGCCAAGACAAAGCGTGGCCCTGCACTTGGCTTGTAGAAATTCCTTGCCTAGGACTATGCAGGGATTCTGTCAAATGGAAACTGGAGGTTTTTATGGATATGGTAGTTTCACAAAATAAAGGGACCCCAATATAGACCCTAATATATTATGATCCTTATTATAGGGGCCCCCAAAAAGGTACCCGTAACTTTAGGAAACCCCCATATACAGGCGCAGGGTGTTGAGTTGCTGCTTGTTGGAATAGGATCAAGCATTCGACAAGAACATGGAAACTATGGTGCTGGTAGTACTATTGGGCGGGGTGTTATAAAGGAGCTGCTAGAGGGCTCGAGAACCCGTCATTCCCTACTTACAACCACTTAGATTCTGGCCCGAAAGCACAGATAGGCAGTCCTTTCAAGGTTCAGGGTTTGGGCCTGTGCTTCAGGGTCAGAGCTTTGGAGCCAGAACAGGTTCCCTGCTCACCCCCCCCAGTTTCCATCTCATTGTTTTCATCTTTTGGGGGAATCCTTACAGACTATGAGGATCCCGTCATATCCCTATAGATCCCCATGCAGTACGGCATGCCCTGTATGGGCCATATGTGGGGTGGTTTATTTATAGGGATTAAGGGTTTCTATAAATTAGGGGTTTCTTCTTGTGGGTTTGCAAGGGTTATAGTAGATCGAGGTCTATATTGTGGTCCGTCCTATTTATGGAAACGACTATATGAAATCCCGCCTGAATAGTAGAGTCTTGTTGTTGGAGCATGCCCCTCAAGTCAGCAGATCCCATTGATGAAAGAGGATACCTTGCATGTTGTAGGGATAGGCAGTTCATATGTGTTTTTCTATGCTACTTTCCCTGTAATCTCCATGGCTAGGGTAATATCCCTACATAATCCCTTAACCCTTAAACCCTAAACCCTTAACACTCTGTCATGGAATTCCCTTATGACCTCAATACCAGCATCCCGAGGCCCTGGTTTACCTTAAGATCCTAAACCTTGAATCCTCATCGCTAAGCCACCCCTTGCGGGGCATAGATTAGGTAGACACCCCTGCCCTGTAATAGTGATTATAAGGGATAACATAGCAGGGATTATATCAGGGTCCTCTTGTATCCCTATTATACCGATACCACTATGACAGGGTGGGATGGTCCTCCTAAGGTATAGAAACCTTAGGAAAATGGCTAAACCCTAAACCCAGACCCTAAACCCTAAACCCTAAACCCAGACCCTAAACCCTAAACCCAGACCCTAAACCCTAAACCCTAAACCCAGACCCTAAACCCTAAATTAGTGGCTTCAGGTGACAAGACCACAGTTATCGACTTTAGCCCCAAAGCAATCACCACCAACGAGCTCTATGGAAGTGTGAACATGGTCCATGCCTCGGTTTTCTGAAAGTCTACAGTTGATGGAGGGCATGATACCATAATGGGTATATATATATACATTAATATAGTTTCCCCAAATTTAGTAACTTAAGTTAAGTTCCTTAATAACAACCATTCCGCACGACTCAGGGTACCTAAGCTAGTCAGATACGTGCGCTGGGCAGTCAACATGCCGTCTCTAATAGTGCAGACCTGGGATTGGCTGACCCCATTAGTCATAACAGAATTTTTGAATTGGGATCCCCATTAGTACTTTGACGCCCTTCCCTACCCAGGATTGATGATAGGGATTCCACTGGGTCCACACCCCACATGAATTTCCTCTGGAAACAGCCTTTTCTAGGCTCTAGGTTAGAAATACTTACACCTGTAGGAAGATTTCGGAAACTTTCTGCAGTATATCCCGGCATCAGGGGATGCTGCAATGTCTCGAGAATCTCACAGGCTGATGAAATGCCGGACACTTTTGGGTTGATGGGTTTATAGTTTGACAAAGCAGCTATAGAATAACTTCAACAAAGGCACGACTATGGAGATTGAATTCGTTCTATAATCGCGCACTGTCTTCATGCGCAGCCTTTCATCATGATTTTTTTCAGATGGCCCTTCTGGCATGCATTCCTAGTCTTTCGAGTGGCTTGCAGGACCCCTGTTTTGAAGTTCAGGGATGCTTTAGGTCGAGAATCCTTGTTCAGGATCCGGTCAGTTGAGTAGTATTTTATTTGGGGGTACTATGGTACCCAATATAGAGTAAGATTATATCCTCGCTTTGGGGTATAGCATTTTATATAAGGAATATAATCTTACTAGGTTCAACCACCAAAAACAAACACTACTCAGTCGATTTTTCATGGAAGTGCTCCGCTCAGTACACCCGCGAGTGGAAAGATGGCATCCTGTCAAAGACCATGCGCGACCTGGGGTCGGCCTTGCCTTTCCATGGGTTTTGGGTTTTGGGGTTTAGGGTTTAGGGTTTAAGGGTTTAGGGGTTAGGGTCTAGGGGTTTAAGGATTTTAGAGATTTAGGGTTTTGGGTTTAGGGGTTTAGGGTTCAGGGATCTAGGGTTTAGGGTCCATGGCTTGTGGGTACAGGCGTTACTTGGAGTTTCATGTCATACCGGGATCATATATCAACATCTAGGAATCTAGGACTCCCTTAGGTCAATCACCCCATACAGTCATTGCCTCTAAATGTGGAGTTTATAGGCTTCAATATACCTGCAACCTTCCCTTGTGGTACCCATTACTGGGTGGGGACTCGACCCAAGGACTCCCCACATAAGGGCGCAAGGTTTAGGAGACCAGTGCTTACGATTCAAAGGTTAAGCGCTCCACCGCCCCGAGAAACTCATCATTTGTACCGGATTCCGATGAAGTTCCTAAACCGGGTCTCAAATTGAGGGTCCCTTTGAGATCAGTGGCAAACTCTGTTTATGGCTGAGCTTTAAAGGCACTTTAAAGACTGGCGGTCTGACATTTACACGTTCTGCTGCCTCGCCCTTCGCCAGATTTCAACAGACCAGATGACTTTCAACTATTGAGTACCCATTTCTAGGGCCCCAGAACACTCTGTTAAAGGTATTCGAAGGGCCTAGGTAGAATTCTCAAGCCACAAAACGGGCAAAACGAGCTATGGCCAGGCAGATTCCTGACACGCATCCAAAGTGGATCATGCTTGATGGTGATTTGGATGCCAACTGGATTGAATCAATGAACAGCGCCGTGGCCTCAGCTGAGAGTTGTGAGAAAAAAATGACTTATAGAATCCTTAATGAGGACCCTCCGGGTTCATTGAGAAGGTATCATAGGGTTTAGAGTTGAGGGGTGAACCAAAACGACTGGGTTTGTAGCTGGCGGCTGGCAACAAGCGCCTTTGGGACAAGCTTCTTTTGTGGAGCATACCCGTGCCAAGCGTTCGAACATGGGGTGGGGTTTGAACATAGGGTGGGGTGGGCCAGCACCAAAACGGGTTTTTGATCCGCATCCAGATACCCCTGATGTCCTTTCGAGCCACCCCATTGTTTGGAGCTAGGGGCTGTGACAGGATGCAGCAGCGTGATCAGCACTTAGGTCATGGATGACAGCAGGCAGGCTGCTTCGTATCTACCCAGGATTTCGGGGTTTAGCATTCAGGGTTTAGGGCTTAGTGTGTAGGGGTTTACGGGTTTGGGATTTAGGTGAAGTACCATTGTTGCTGCCAGGCTCCTGACCCTGCCATCGAACGAGAGGATCCCGCTGAAGGCATTCAGCTAAGCTTGTTGTAGTCTGGCAAGGGATGGTAGCAGGAAGCTGAAGAACAGGTCCTGTCTTTTCACATCTTGCCAGATGCACATGAAGATGATTTTCGAGATCCGTGATCTGAACTACGCAACCCCTGCTACGGCAACAAGAGCTGGTATTGCTGCAGTCTCAGCCAAAAGAGTGACGTCGTTGAAGATTGTAAGTTGTAACGTTATTCACTGTTTTAAGAGCACCACTTCTCTTGATGCTCCAGGCATCTAATTTTTAGGGGTGCCAAAATAGGACCCTAATTGTAGGAACTGCCAACAGCAGCGGCATGAAGCAAGAGGTGAGTTTGGAACCTCGAGATGCAGAACAACAGCATCACATGAGCCATATAATCTAATCACCTTAAACTGGATAATATGGGGGATTCTATAGGGGAGCATTATGGGGGTTACTAAGGGGGATAGTAAGAGCTTAGACTATAGCTCACATTGTTGCGGAGCGTTGAGAGCTGAGGTGTGCATGTCAGACAAGGAAGGCGTCCAGTGGCAATGCTACGTGAAATCATGGATCAAGAAGTCCACCTACCCGGAACCCTTCAAGGCCCAGCCAGCTGTGTCCATTCATAGGAGCCATAGTCTAATTTAGGCGACTACTATAGGCGTTACTAAGCGGCATACTAGGAGTTTAGACTATAGCTCATATGGCGGCATGCGGAAAGTGGAGCTCTGCAGACCTGCAGCTTGGGAGCGTGCATGAAGGAGCAGCTCTCACTCTTGTTCGACAAGTACTGCTCTCCAACTCTTTCGTGGATACGCAAGTCGACGAAAATTCAGGCGCAGGGTAAACCATATGCTGACATAGGAGACTTGCAGTGTCGAGTTACTCTTCTAAGAAGGGATTGCATTCAAGGTGATGAGACTTGCCAAAAAGACGGGGAATGGGAGAAGCTTTGGTGATCTAAAGGGGAGTTGTTCAACAGGACCCTCATCGAATCCTTGATGGGGACCCCAATTATTTCCTGTGTAATCTCCATAAGGCTGCAGTGAGCCTCGATGTCCCTACCATGACTGTGCGAGAATGCTTGCTTGTGAAGGGTACAAGTGTCAAACCATAGCCTTGGGCAAACTTGTTTTTGTGGCAAGGTGGCTTAGTCTTTAAGCGCAAGATGCCTGGCAGTAGTCACCTCTCATCTTACTGGTGCTTAATGGAGAGTATCCATATATATATATATATGTTTATAAACCTACCCTATAATGGTACCTAGATTCGCCCCCCCACTCCCTCTAAAGCACCATGTAGGTCATGCAAGCAGGTTCCATACGTCGAAGTTGCCCTGATCTCCGCCTTGTGCAGCCTCCTGGATGCCCGCCTCCCATCCCACAACCTCGAGGCAGGTTAAGCAAGGGCCACTGATTTAGGGTAAGGCTTTAGGTATGGGGTTTAGGGGATATATTGGGATAATGGAAAAGAAGATGGAAACTACTACAATGTGGTTGTTAGGGTTCAGGGTTTGAATTTTAAAGTAGAAAACTCCCTCAAGGGGGATACATAGGGAGCATTATGAGGGTTCTTAGGGGGGATACTAGGACTGTAGACCGTAGCTCATATCGCATAAAGGATACCAGGGCAGCTGCACTGTTTGAACATCTGCTTTCCTTTGACGTCCTGAAGGCTGTGGAGGCCTGGTTTGTCTTCTGCACCATCTTTGCCACCGGGAGCAGTCTCGCCGAAGCTCTCGCCTAAGTGGTTTTGAGGTGTAGAGCCACTGTGCCAGAACAATGGGTCCTTAAACCTTACATCCTAGAAATTGTCGTATAATTTCTTTGCACACACAGCTCGTGAGCGTCCTGACGGGTTTCTGGTAGTCACTAGTAGCTGAGCTGATTTAATTCGGCATGTGTCTCTTGGCAGGGAGAGCTTTGTATAGTTTGCTTCTGATGTTTGCTCACGTGAGTAGTGACGTCCATGTCACATGGCTGACATGGCATTATAATGGGTTCTCAGTTTGGAGAAGAGTCATGCCTGCTCAAGCAGGACGTATAGCTCATCTTGGCTGAAGATCGCCTGCTGAGGTGGATGGTGTGGACTACCGCAAGGCTTTCAGCAACTGGTGGAAGAATGAGATGAAGACCATCAAGTGACTTGGCTGTGCTTCTTGTTGCTTAACCAGGCTGTTCCTGCGACTATGGTCTCAGCTATGACGGCAGATTAAGCTACAATTGCCTGCCATGTTTACGTTTGTGGCAGGATGTTTTTGAGGCTGCTTTGGCACTGCTGTCCCCTCAAAATTAAGGTCACTTCTTCTGTGTAATGTGCCCCACGAGTTTTTGGGGCCACATCAAAGTGTCTGCCGTTTTGGAGCCTCTGAGACTGCCCCTGGTGTGAGGTATCCGACAAAGGGGCTCGTGTTTGACCTGTATGTTCGCGATTCAAGGCCTGCAGAATTGGGAAGTGTGCAAATTGCAAAATCTAGGCGCCTCAATGTATATACCTCCCAGATTGTTTAAACCGCATTCGTGGATCCTCCGAAAAGGGGCCCCATGTTCTTAGAAGCTCTGAGCCGTAATCCCAAGCCTCTAAGATGTCCCTATGCATGTAGGACCTTCAGGCGCTGCAGAAAATCATTTTATTATGTTAAACACATTGTGGGGAAATCTGGAAAAACAAGGCGCACCCATCCGCCACTATCCACCCCCTTCCGCCCTAAACCTCTGTGAGCTCTGGACTACAATTTAGGTTGGGGTGACCTATAGGGGACTATATAGGGTTTTGGGGGGGACCCATTAAGGGATATTGTCTCCTCTTTCCACCCTTTCTTCCCGGAGTGAGGAGGGAAGTGCAACAAAGTTAGGCCATCAAAGCAAGGTCCCGAAACCCTTGCAACACAAGCGTATAGCCCCCTTAAGTAGATAGAATATGGCTTTGGGTATATTATAATAAGATTCCCGTATACCCCAGATTCTATCTACTTGAGGGGACTGTAATCCTGACTGTGACTAAGAGATGTACATACGTCAAATTCTCTGTGTTTTTCTCCGGGTGACGAGCTCAAGAGTATGGGCTATGCTTAGGAGTATCCTGTTCGGCCAACGCTTTGAAAGTATAACCTGGCAGCAATTGTGAGTAGACGCAGAGACGAAAGCGTCTTATGATGTCTAAAGGTCCACCCCTGTAGGCCCCTTGTAGAACCCTCGCAACCCCCCGAAACAAGTTCCGTACTGCTGGAGACTCCCATGTAGACTTGACGTAAACCTGAGCCCCATAGGTTGGGTACTGCCCGCACCCTGTAACAGTTGGAGAATATTTATTCTATAGCTATGCACAGCCCTTGATATGACCCCTATATCCTAAACCCCAAATAGTAGCTTCCGTTCTTTTTTCCAGTATCCCTACATAATCACCCGACACCTAAACCCTAAACCCCCGATTCTGGGTTTCCATTTTCTTTTCCATTATCCCTATATAACCCAATTCTTATATACAATATATAACCCTAATATACCTTATAACAACCCTATATAACCCTGCTACTATTATACCTCATTATAATATGGTACCCAACCCATAGGTTGGAGGAATGGAGTACCTTGGTGGAACCACTGCAGTGCGCCAACAAAGCTTGCTGCTGACTGCTTCTTGGCTAGGGACGAGGGTATCCTTAGATTTTGAGGTCAAAGGTTTGTAGGGTTTTTGGAAGGAATTCCTTGGTATTGGAAGGTTTAGAGTTTTTTGTTGGCAGATTGCGGTTTGCGCGTTGAGGGCTCATACGTGAACTATGCGTCTATTTAATTTTCCATTTTCTGTTCCATTTGATTCTCCATTATTGCGGGTTAGTAAGCCCTATATAAGCGTGAAACCCAAGGTTCGCAGGCATGGGGCGCTTTTGAATAGCAGCTTGGAGTGGCCGCAGTATGCTGAATGCCACCGTATTTCACTCCTTCATTCCCAAGAGCCCACATCCAGACAAGTAGGGTTTAGAGTTTGGGGTCCAGGGTGGAAAGGCGTATGGAAAGCCTCTGTGCTACCAAGTACGCTGTGTTGCTTCACAGTTCGACGCTGTGCCGTGGTACTGGCCATGCAGCCCGCGTCCGATCTATAATTATTTGTGGTGTTTCCAGAAACTAGGGCCGTTTTGTTGGGGCCTCCCTGTTTGTGGACACCACCATGTGCAGGTACAGGAGCACAACGCCCATGGGGGAGGTCACTGTGTGGGATACTCAGACACCACTTGGCACGTTGCAAATGCGTTTTAGGGTTTAGGGTCTAGGACAGGCACTGTGAATGGAGGAAATCCTCCACCCATCATAAACCTAAGACACCAATAACAGCAGTATTTTGAGTGTCTTAAATGGTGCACGATTTCTTCCAAATGCCACACGTACATCTCTGACATCTTGAAGCTGTTTTGCCTGCCACTCTCCATGCCTCGCTCCCTGCTTGTGTCATCCTTTGCCTGAGGCCAACTACAGAAACAGTTTGCCTGGACTATTTCATGAAGGCCTTAATCGAGGCCATTTAGCCGTGGAGTGCTCTTCCCCTGGAATCATGGCTGTTATTGAGCCCGAAAGAGCTTATACAGTGTTGCCGCAGAACATGTACAGGATATTGGCAGGATGAGGGCGCGCTTGAGATTTGCAGAGTGGGTGATTGCCTGGACGATTCGACACGGGGCCCGAATCCCAAGCCCTCAACCCTGCATGGACTATAGATCCTACATCCAAATCCCTAAGACACAAGACACATGCCCCAGTCAAACCAGGAAATCCGAAACCTAGTTCCTAAGCCCTGAATCTTGAATCCTGAACACCTGCCCGGCGCTTTCGCCTTCAGGTGAGCCACCCCGTGATGCTTATCGGCTTAGCCGGCTGCGGCAAGTTGCTCAGATGTGGGAGTTCGACATATAGGAGGACCCTAATTTCATGGATTCCCCTACACCACCTCTCTGCACTACTCCCCTAGTTCCCCGTTTTCCCCATTGATGAAGGTTATTTGGAGATAATTACGTGCGTTTTAGGCTAATTTACGGGCAGCGGTAGGGGAACCCATGATAAATGGGGGGCACTCAGAGACCGTACTTGGACGTTCAGGGGTACGTACTTATAACCCAAGTGGGATCATATTATCAGGGAACGCGGGGCGTGAGGACAGCGAAGAAAGGTGTGCAGGGATCCCCCTTAAAGCTTTTGTGTGGGCTACACTTTCTATGTCCCAGACAAGCCCTATACGGAGCCTACTCTCCACCGCAAGAATTTTGGTCGTCATGCCTACCCTCTCTCCCAAGCCAATCAGACACTCAATGTGAGCAAGCTATATAGTCTAAACTCGGGGCTATATAGGGGATTACATAGGGGACTATTGCAGGGTTTTTAAGGGGGGTTGGGAGTTTAGACTAAAGCTCATGTAGATCCTTTTGGAGAGGACGTTAGTCTTTGTAGGGGCGTCATGACTATGGGGTCCGTATTCTCCGGATTTAGAGCACAATGTTGGGCCCCCGCAATGCTGTAGGCTACTATAACAATGAATAGTTAACTTGTAGTCTCCCAAACCTTGTTGAGTATGCTCTCCCATAGGAACCATGAGAGAGAGCCTATCCGTGTTAGGCCAGTCCAAGGATTGTGGCTACAGTGACTGTTCGCGCACTTCAAAATATGGCTTTACATCTGATAAGTGTGCTCGTCCAGTTTGTCAATGAGGTCTCAAAATTTCGGGCTTCCACTTTAAAGGTTTTTGATGGTTTGAAGTGGACTGCAGGGAACCCCCATGCTGCGCATCTACACCCTAAACCTCAAACCCCAAGCCCTGTATCCTGAGAAACGGTATGCTGACGAGGACCCTAACCCCAAGCCCCAAACCTCAAGCCCTAGGAAAGACGCAGTCCTGCACGGGTCTTCTGAAGAGGTTGGACCCTGAGGCCCGACATCTGGGAGCTTCTTTCAGGATGTGAGGTGGAGGGTTTAGGGTGAGTGTTTTGTTTTCGGGATTCTATGTCGGGTATCCAGGAAAGGGAGCTTTTCAAGATTATGGTTCGCTGTGTAGGGGGATGCTCAGACGAAGAAGAAGCTTAGCCTACTGGGGTTGAAGGGACCCCTGTGTTGAGACATGCCCATATGCCAGCGAACTGACAGTTTCATTTTTTTTGGCCTTTGCGGGACAATCGGGGTTTACAAAGATCTTGTGTTGCTTTCGTGGGTAGTCCGCCCATTCAGAGTCTTGGCTAGGACAGCCCAGAGAATTTTGTACTTTGCCAAACAAATGTGGAATCTGGAATTTCGAGACCTCCAATTGTTTTTCTTTCAAGGAAGAGCGTCCCATGGCCGTTTCATATGCTTAGGCCTTAATTTAAACCTTACATGCGAATTCCTAAAGCCCTACATCTTGATGTGACAGCAGCCCAACTGCAAAGCATTTTTTTGGAAATTTTAATTGCCTTGCAGTTAGGCTGTTACCACATCAAGATCTTCCTTAGGGGGGTTCTAAATATGATGAGGGGTCACTCTAGGGTTTACACACGGGAATATCTCTGTGATGGTCAGGGGGTGTTGTCCAATTCAAGGCGCGTTTTCAGGCCCCCAGGCTTCAGTATGAGGAGGAGAAGGAGGCGGATGCGGTCCGTTGAAGGCGTCAGGCTGTTTTTATATCTTAGTATATTTTGCTTTATTGCAGGTCTTCATGGGGTACAAGATGAACATGCCCCTTGGTGGCACTGCCTTTGACATTGCTTGCCACACATGGGTAGTTTCCAAAATTAGGGTCCCATTTTCGTACCCCTAAATATTTGGTGCCGTAACATGACTTATAACCAAAAGGGGCCCATAATTTTGAGAACAACCCACATACTTGGCAGAGCGCAACCACTGAGGAGTTTCTACACGGACTCCACCATGCTCCAGACCATGATGGAGATTCCACTTGAGAAGAAGGCAGCTGCAAGATGGAAGCTAGGATAGTAGTCTTAATACCATTACTAGTACTACTATCAATAATAGCACTACTAGTAATAATAGCAATATAAGATATTAAGTGTAACAACCGTGATAACAGCAATAAAAGAGGTAGTATGAGTATCAAAATGTCTGTTGCGCGTGCTGTGACAGGCAGGGAGGCTGTATGCTCCTCCGGGCAAACTTCAGATGATCTACTTCATTGACGACCTCAACATGTCGCATTCTTACGCAAGCCTGACGCTACCTGTTGGACAGATGCGAGAATGGTATTACTATTGCGACTACTGATGTTATTACTATAATTCTCACTACCATTATTTGTTACCATAATATACTTCTAGCTACAATTATTGCTATTACTAGTATTAACTGGTACTTTTATATTTATTACTAGTGGTATTATTGCCATATGGGTATGCTGAGGCCAGCACTGGACAAGTATAACACCCAGTCGGCCATCGAGCTCATCAAGCAGAAGCAGGAGCAGCCCTACTTCATTCCTTATGCAGCCCAAGAACAAATGACATCGATCATGGTAATAATAGATGATACTGATAATAATCGTAGCAATAAGAACAGTAGTAATCATCATCCCCACAAAGCCCCAGACCATTTGCTTTCTCGAAGGTTAGGACCCCTCTTTTTGAGGCTTCATACTGCGGGGTCGTGATGCGGCAAGCCCTCTAAGAGTTTTCTACCTCAGTAACCTTCAAGGAGTGCAAAAGTTGGGAAAGTCCCAATGCAATCTGACTGGTGGTTTCAGGAAGAAGGGAGTGCCACCCCTATATAAGATATTCCCTCTTTCCCTACTGACCACCAGAAAACTGCAGGACTACAATCATTGGTATGACCGGGTAAAGATCCAAGTCAAGGACATTGGCGGCACGCAGTGCCCCTTGTGGCAGCCCTGTGAGACCCCATTACTATTATTTTTGTTCTTGCGATTTTTTATTTCAAATATTACATTGAATATCTGGTCTTGTCGTTATTACTACTGTTATCACTAATAAAATTATGACCGTTATCTATAAGGATCTAACTTCTCCAGAGGCAGCCCTACTTGGCAAAGCCAGCAAAGCAATTGCCAAACAGTCCAGCTACCAAACTCTTTCCCCAGCGAACCTACAACCTAAACCCTAAACCCTAAAACCCTAAACCCTACAACCCTAAAACCCTAAACCCTAAAACCCAAATCCTAAACCCTAAAACCCCGCACCCTACACCTTGGTACCCCTGTTCCAAAACGCTTGTAGAATCCTTGCAGGCCTGTCAGCCCAGGGGTCCCATTCTGTGGTCCCCGTTTAGGGTTTAGGGTTGGGCCTTGGGCCTATAGTCCCCCTTACGTAGATAGAATATTGGGGTTATATGGGGATTATCTTGGGATAATGGGAAGAAAATGGAAACCACTATTTAGGGTTTAGGGTTTAGGGACTATAGCCCCCCTTAAGTAGATGGAATATGGCTTTGGGTATATTATAATAAGATCCCCATATACCCCGTATTCTATCTACTTGAGGGGGGCTATAGGATTTGGCTCACCTTTCTGCACCATTCCTAGCAGGTACCTATGCTGCATGAACCCCACCGCTGGATCTTTCATCGTCAATCCGCGGCTTCAGCGGCATTTCTGGACCGCCCCGATTCTGCTGAACATGCTTGAATTGAAGGCTTCTTGGAGGTTATTTCTGGAACATAGAAATCATGTTCATCATGCAGGGCATACTTCTCTCCCGGCATCCTTCTGCAAAAATGATTGAAAAGGGCTTGGAGCAACTTAGCTTTTGGGGACGGAAATGCATGGAGAAAATGGGGAAGAGTGACTAGCTTCCACATCGTTCTCCGTTTTCCTCCCTGTAACGAGATGTGGTCTTTCTTAGCGAGATGCAGTCTTCGATGACGTTCTCAGCATCCTAGTCCCATTCCCATGCTGCGAAAGGGTTGTGAGGAGGCTAAGGAGATCTATCTGCAAGCTATGAAGAAACTATTGTCAAAAACCAGCATGTTTGTAGTATATGTATACATACATATGGCTACCGCTTAGTATGAAAGGTCCGGAACAAGGGCGAGCGCACATCCCGATCCAGACCCCGACCCAGAGCTCCGGATCAAGTCCCCGAATTGCGTTCCAGACCCCTTCGTTCCAGACCATCGA
>CAJNIZ010030569.1:56163-71991 GCA_905231905.1 Symbiodinium pilosum
GATTCTAGGGGTTATAGTGGTTGAAGGGGCTTTGGGTGATGGATTCGGTTTGATTCATTGTCCTATTCATTTGCAACGGGGGTGCGGCCCTGAGGGTTTGTAGGGCTTAGTGAGGAAGAGGTAGACAGTTTATGGCCAGCTCATGCCTGATGGCCCCTTGCAGCTATCAGTTTCATCACTTTAGATTGCATGAATCCGTCCCACAGGGACGTGCCTCTCCCTGTCATATCAGCCAGTCTGCCCACCGACATTTCACTCGCATCGCTTTCGGGTCGTAAGAGGCAAATCAGTTGTTGAGTTGAGTTGAGTGGTGGTTCGCCACGCGGCAGCGAAGATCACAGCTGCTTGCTTTTCAGTCACGCTTCTCTGACAGGTCTGGTGAGAAAGATGAAGGAGTCATGTTCCTCTTCACCGACAACCAAATCGCTAACGAAAGGCAACGAGGGGGCTTCTTTGACATTGTTCGCAATCCCTTGCCCTAAACATTGGACGGCCACTACTTGTACCCTTAGCATTAGATGTTCCCTGATTCATGTAAGAGACCTCAAATTGTTTCTGGTGATCCATCCATTGTATGACAGTGTTGCGGGGGGGCGGGGGGGGGGGGGGNNCGGTGTTGTTTAATGAATGAACGTACTTACATGTTATAGATAAGCGGTCTGAAGAGATGAGCACCAACCAAAGCCAACAGGGGCTCGCTTGCAAGCTGACAGGTTCTTCGTTTTCTTCAACGACCTGCTGTCGTCTGGAGAGATCACGGACCTGTATCCCAGTGAGGACTGCAGACTTCGGTCAGCTGGTCCTCTCATCCTGGGCCATGCATTGAACGGTCAAGTTTGGGAGCGGAAGCCCGCAAGTCGCAAGTCATGCACAAGAATTGTCAAGTCTGTTTCTGGGCGCTCTCAGGACAAGGACTCCATCCGAAACGCGGTGAGGAGACCTCGTGCTGAAAAGCATGAGCCACAACAAACACTGCTGATTTATGACTGACTGTGCGTGCGTGTGGCTTCACCAGGATTTTTTGCGGGTCGATTGGTTGGTCTATCTGATTCATTCCCACAGTTCTTGGGTGCAGTGGAGAAAAATGCATCATTCAGCTGCATGGTCATTGGGGTAATGGCAAATAAAATGGNNAAACTACTATAGTCTATTGGGGTTTATAGGGATAATGGAAAAGAAAATGGAAACTACTATTGCTTGCCAGTACGTGAAACAGAAAGACGGCGACTTGTCCTGCCATCAAGGTTTATGGTTACTTCCTTGCTGTCGCTTAGAATTGCAAGGAGCGCAGCGAAAGGAGTAGGCATCGTTGACACGCCCGACAACCTGCGGCTGGTCAGCAAAAGTGTAAGCTGCTGTCAGCAATATTGTAACCAAGGCGATGCCTTTGGGTTTTAGGATTTAGGATTTAGGATTTAGGGTTTAGGGTTAAGGGTTTAGGGTTTTAGGATTTTGGGTTTAGGCCTTTGGGCTTAATTAGGGTTCAGGACTTAGGGTTTGGGATTGGTTGGACATGGGCTTCCAGGTGCCACTTCAAAGTGCAGAGCCCTGAACTCTAACCCTTAGCTTAATTTGGAAACCAATTGCAAATTGCTCAACAAAGGCCGGTGTAGCACATGAGAGTCTCTGAATAATATGAACCCTATAAACACTTAGTTGTAATCTTTGCTTCTGTAAAACACATGTGCCTTAAGGGCCCCGTATATTCACGCAGAAAAGATGCAGACGGCTTCACCCCAGGGGCGTACCGCACATATTTCAAAGGAGCAGGATCCCTTGTGAATACCTGTGTCTTTTCTTGGTTTGTCAACCCGCAACAGGGCATCCTAAAATCGAATCTAGGATGGGCGAGTGTGCTGCTGTGGTGTTAACACGTGACTCTAAACCGGCTCTAAACACCTAATGCGCAACCGTAAGTTACCGCTTGGGGGGAGGGTATGCAGCGGGGGTAGCTGCGTATAGGACAGAAGAATCAGCAATTTTTACTCCACATTGAGGGGACCCCAATATAGACCCCAAAATACGATAATCCTTATTATGGGGACCCCCAATAAGGTATTCCCAATTTCGGGAAACTATTTTTACTCCACATTGTTTTCAGCATACAACCCAAATACGCAAGTGCAGCCTGGGGGGCCATAGCTTCGCGGCTAACGATGGGGAATAGTTACTCACCTTTGTAGTAGTCTGTTGCAGTAGAATTCATCCCCAGATGACTACACCCAACATCCCACTGGTACAGTCTTTTGAACCCTAAATAATAGTAGTTTCCATTTTGTTTCCCATTATCCCAATATAGCCCCATTATTATACCCCCATATAATCCCTATAATCCCTGGTAGTTTCCATTTTTCCATTATCCCTACATAACCCCAATTGGCCCAATATACCAACTCCACACACGCCTGTTTGACAAGGGACTGGAGATGGGCCTTTCTTGGGGGTCCATGTTAATTCAGGGCAGTATATTATAATATATAGCTCCTAGTACGTAGGGGCTATATGGGCTATGATGTCAGTTTTGGCGGAGGGTAAAACCTACGCCGGCCGCTGCTGAGGTGGGCGTTCTATATCTCCAGAGTTGTTCGCTCAGAAGGGAATTTGCGGGGATTTCCAAGAATGTGGATAGGGTTTAGGGTTCAGGGTTCAGCGTTTAGGTTTGGCTTATCAGGGTTTTCGTGTTTTTTGGTGGTGCATGTAACCAGGACTCTGTATTTAGACAGTACTCAGACAGATCTGGGCCCCTTTACTTGCAAAAACATCCCACATCCTTCAACTTTGTGTGCTTTGCTCCCTGCAGACAAAGGAAAGTATTCATAGATGCCGCTCACAGGCTAGAGATGCTACGCAGCGGAATACTGTTGCAATTTCTCAAGAAGCCGAAACCCTAGACCCCATTTTACCCAAAACCTTAAACTCCAAATAGTAGTTTCCGTTTACTTTTCCGTTATCCCTATATAACCCCACAATTATCCCAATACATACCCTATTGTGATATAGTAGTTTCCATTTTCTTTTCCATTCTCCCCATATAACCCCACAATATTATACCCTTATATATATATATACATATTCCCTATAATCCCTAGTAGTTTCCGTTTTATTTTCCATTTTCCGTATATAACCACAATATAACCTTGGAGCTCGCAGATGAACGACAGGTTCGCAAGAACCTGCACATGTCGCTCTGCCTCGCCAGCAAGATTCTGTGGGTTATAGTGTGGGCTTTGAGGGGTTATATCGGGGTTATATTAGGGTTATATATTGGGGTTAAACTGGGGTTATATTAGTGTTATATATTGGGGTTATATTAGGGTTATATATTGGGGTTATATTGGGGTTATAGTGGGGTTATATTTAATATTAGGGTTATATATTGGGTTATATTGGGGTTATATTAGGGTTATAATGGGCTTATGGGCTTACTGGTGGCATCGGGGTTTGGTTTGAGGATTTGCCTGGATGCTGAGTGTCCTTCCTAGTGTGGATTTTGTGGGCTAGTTCTTAAAAGGGCAGGACATGCAGTGTCCAAGTAGGGATTGGACTTTTAGACAGCAATCACTCTGGGATCCGCTGTCATGGCTGGGCTGCTTGTCATTTGCTACGGTCAATTGCCGACCGGCAAGGTCCTGACTCTCGGGGGCAATCATGGGGATCTCAAATTGGAAAAGGATGCCTTCACAAGTATGCGACTCTAGTAGCTTTCTAGCTATTACTGTGCTGCGCGCAAGATTGGATACCATGGACAATGTATCGTGGTCCCGGCTTGCGACACCCTCAGCATGAGAGCTTGAAGAGAATCGGACCTTAACGAAACGTTGAAGCCCTTGAATGGAAAGTCTTCAGCTCACAGAGTTGAGACTGACCTGAGTGGAGCCGAATACGGCCCAATCAAAAGTCGGAGTTTGCCACGCATTGTGGAGGGGTGAGCCTTGGAATCTAGTTCAAAAGCTAAGGGATCAAGCCTGAAAGCCGCAAAACCTACCTTGCCTCAACAGTTACCGCAGTCTGGAGCGTGCGAAGAATTGCTGTAAATCTTCATCACGGATTAGACTCATGATCTAGGATTAAGTTCGGGATGTTCCCGGTTTCTCTGGTGGACCACTTTGTGTACCCATCCCTACCCTCCTAACTCCTATATATTCCTTTTATTAATTTATGAGTTCCTTGTATAATACCCATACAACGCTTACAACGCCCTTTTTAATCGCGTGTGCAATCCTTACATCATCCCTATATAACCCTCATATGGTAGTTTTTCCAAAAAAGGGGGCCCCAATATAGACCCCAAAATACTATAATCCCTATTATGGGGACCACCAAAATGGGTACCCCCTAATTTTTGGGAAGCCCTAAACCCTAAACCCTAATCCTAAACCCTACATAACCCCTGTATAACCCCAATAGAACCCCCTACATAACCCCCATATAAAGCCCGCATATTTTGGGAACCCCCCATATAGTCTAAACTCCTAGTATCCCCCGTAATAATTTTGTAGTAATGCCCCATATAATCCCCTATATAACCCCCTTTAAGGAGTTTAGACTATAGCTCATGTTAGTACATTGCCAGGCTTCAGCCCTGTGGGCGACGGCCTGTGGAGTCGGGCGCGAAAATTCCCGGCCCTCGTGAACTGCACGACCATCGACTGGTCGGCCTGGCGAGTTATGCAACGTAGGCTTAACCCTATAGGGATCCAAATAGCCCAATGTAGGTAATATTTACAGACTTTAGGGCCCAATGTAGGAATTATTTGTGTACATGGATCCCTAGGGTAAGGGTTTAAAGTTTAGGTTGTCGCAGGATTTAGGGTGTAGGGTGTAAGAGTTGTATTGAGACTAAGAAGGGCTCATTTTTCATGTTCTAGGGGTCTACAGACACACAGAATCCCCCTAAACAGGCCTAAGGGCGTATATTAGGAACGCATACTCCTAAACCCCTAAACCCGAAATCCCTGAACCCTAAAACCCTGAATCCCCAAATCCCTAAATCCTAAAACCTGAATCCTAACCCCTAAACCCAATTAGCCTGATTCTGGCAGGTTTCAACCATGGCCCGAGGATGCGTTGCTGAACCTGGGTTGCTGTTAAGGAACTTAAATTAAGTTACCATAATGGGTATATATAGTAAATAATGGGGTTTCTCCCATAAAGTAACTTAATTTAAGTTCCTTAACAGCAACCCAGGAACGTCGCTCAAAAGTTCCTTGCGAAGCTGGACGAGCTCGGGGCGCAGGACTTTGGAGTTTAGGGGTTTAGGGTTTAGGGGTTTAGGGTTTAGGGGTTTAGGGTTTAGGCTTTAGGGTTTAGGGGTTTAGGGTTTAGGGTTTAGGGTTTGGGGTTTAGGGGTTTAGGAGGTTTAGGGCGTTAGGGTTTAGGGTTTAGGGGTTTATGGTTTAGGGTTTGGGGTTTGCCTGAACACCAAAAGCATGTAGAACAATAGCCTTTTGGTTTTTTTAGTTGGTTGTGGGCTATAATTTCACGTACTTTTGGGATCCAGCTAGGGCTTGTAGGATTCACTTATTGGTTCTTGGTAGGGAGCAAAGGAATAAGTTCAGGGCTCAGCGCTTAGGATTTGGGATTGAGGCCTTTGTAGCTTATGATTTAGTGTTTAGGGTGTGAGATGTCTTCTGCAGGCCTCAGGGCTTTACTTTTAGGCTTCAGGTTTTTGGTTTGCATTACTGGGTCTTAGTAGGGAATAAGGGAACATTTTATGTTGTAGGGAGTATATTCTTCCCTAGTAAGAACCAGAAAGTTAAAGTTTCACCTAGCTGCCAAGTATGGCAGGAAACTGTGGCAAGCAAAAAATGATAAGAGAACAAAACTCTTGGGCTTCGGTGAGACTGACGTAGCTCCTTTTGATTCCTCTTGGCTCCGCTATATCATAGCTCCTCAGGGGTTGGGTCGGGGTCTTCTGTGGCAGGTAACTGAACATCCTTTAGGGGAGTTGCCTCTGCTAGGCAAGCGGGGCTGTACAGTATGCAAGGCGGCCTTTAGATGGAGCTTACAAGGCCTGAGGGTGTCAGCGATGCTTCAAGTTGTTTATTGAGTTGGGGTCTCCAACAACAGCGCTACGCCTATTCAAATCAAGGAATTGTTTCAATTTCACGCAGTCCCTTCTTGGACTTCCGAAGTACAAGAACATTACTACATTTGGGGTTTATATTGGGACACCCGGTTTTGTGTAAGCTGCCATGTAACATGTGCATTTCCCGAGGTATGGGTCCCAAAGCTTAGGGGCCCATAGTAGGAACATACGAGGGCGCCAATGGAATCATGGTAATCCCCTATAGTCACTGTTACTGTGTGGGGGGTCCACCAGAGGTATGCTTCTTTGTGTACCCTTGTGATTGCTCCCTCGAATCATTCTGCTCATTGATGTTGCTACTCCAAGTGGGTGCCTCTATCGTCATTTGCATTCTCTTCGAAACCACATTGCCTGGAAACTGTCAAGGCGCCATGAAGTGTCCATTTTGTTAATCATCTGATATTCCTTATAAAATTTTCCTACATGCCATCATCCCACATCCATTTCTGAGAATTGGGACGCCCCTCCTCTACTCCGAAATGCTGGTTCATGATTGCACGAATTCCAAAAAAAGAGCACCAGCCTTGTCTGGGCCACAGAATCTCTGGATACCCCTGAAATGTTGTCAAAATGAGTACCAAAAGACCGAACCCTAAATCCTAAACTCTTATGTAGGGGCTTTGGGAATTGCCAATATCATGGCCCTAGATCCCACATACAGTGATGGCATGGGGTACATCACAAAGACCTGAGGATGGTATTGGGGATTATCTCAAGCCCTACAGTGCCTATAAACCCATTCATAAACTCAATTTCCATGTCGTTTCCCGTGTTCTTTTCCATTTGTTGCTCCATCATTGGGATAATGCCCCGAAATAGCCCCTATATAACTCCTACATACCCCTTTATGACCCACTTTAACCCACAAGCCCTTAAATCCTAAGCCCGGCAATGAAGCTGCGGCCGGCAGGGCTACGAGGGGTGTAAGTTGCCAGGGAGCGTTTTCCAAGCTGCCGTGGGAAAGAAAGCTGAAGTGAAACATTATATTACCCCTATATAACCCTATAGAATATGGTACTTTTTATTTTCCATTATTATCCCAATATAACCCCAATATAAATATGCAGTCTGCCGGCCTGGCAGTCTGCCGGGGAGCTTTACGGCTTGAAAACTGTCAATTAGACCAGAAACCTTAAACTGCCATGCAGGACAGTCCGTCAAGGTTGGCAATTGTGGACTTCTTCCCGTACAGCTTTGACGCACGCCGAGGGTTTAGGGGTGTGAGGTTAAGGGTTGAGTGTGTGAAGTTGAGGCGACTTATTAAACTCCTTCATTCCCTACTAACCCCCAGTAAGATTTAAGGCGGTGGGTTTAGGGTGTGGAGCTTCAGGGTTTTGAGGAACAAGGCCTAGCTTTATTTTATCTAGGCAGTGGGGCCTAAGCCTTTTAGTAGAGAGCTGCCTCTTATACTAGCCTCTGCAAGCACAAGCCAAGAGCGGCAGCAGCACAATCATTTTTGTCCGTCATTCTGGCCACTCATTGCTACTATCTGTGCTACTACCTGGTGCTATGATGACAGTGTCTTCCTGCCTGGCATGCATCCTGGAGGCAGTGAACCAGCTCTCGCAGAAGTTCATACAGGAACCGTGCAGCATACGGCGTTTCCGAAAAATGGGGGGGGTCTCAACATGGACGTAATGTATGTAGACCTTTAACATCCACTGTAGGGACTCTCACAAGCAAACCCTTCTTTTTGGAAACGCCCTCGCAGGTGAAGGTGTTGCTCATGTCTGTTGAATCTCCTACATGATAGCTGGCCATGGCATGTGGACCAGTAATTAGTAGTTATGCAGTATGCACACACAGGGCCTTGTAGTCATACATATGGCCCCCGAGAGAATTGCAATAGCCGGAATAGTTGCAACAAGTCCGTTTTGGCACAGATGATCACAGTACTGGCCTCTGTTTTTCAAACAAGGTCATTTTGGCTGGCTGACATGCTGAGAAGGTGTAGAGAGAGCCCTGCTAATCAACCACGCGCTACATCGACCTGTGGCTCATTAGCTCTAGCTAGCTTATTATGTAGAGGCAGATGGTGAAGAGCAACGGGGTCATGCGTCGAGCACACAGGATGTCAAACTATTCTCAATTCAGCTTCTAGTTCTTCGCTGACCATTCTTCACTTGCAGGAAGATACTCTCGGAGCCGTAGAACTGCACTCGAATGCTTTCGTGCCACCGCTGTAGCTAGGCATTTAGATAGGACGGTGCCCATGGCGCCCTCAAGAGGTGTGCGCCGCTCGCGACTGGCAGCATGTTGCGCACTGCTTGCGGGTCAGCATCTATGGACTTCTTTGCTAGCAGCTCTGCTGCTAAAGGCTTATTGAACCCAGAAGTTCTTTGCCATTTGTCCGGATAAATTCACCTGCGCATGAGAAGTCTTCAGGCTTCTGAAGAGCGCCGAGAACTGCATTTGCCCTGCCAAGGTGCTTTTCTTTTTTGGCCCGGTCCTCCCCGGGTGCTGGGCAGCAGGACCAGCCGAGGACACGGAGCTTTTCGAGATGATCGGGGCAACGTTCAAGCTTGAGTTGCAAGGCTTGTTATGATAAGATCCCTGTACCAGTCCCCAATCCCAGTTGCATGGTACTTGGCATGTTTTCCGATTCCTTCGTTTCCTTGTAAGCACAAGTAAGGTTGCAAGGCCCTGGTCTGAATTTCAAAGATCGCGCGATTGTGCGAGATGCGGGCACCGGTTGCCCTGGCAGATCGGACATGGCATCCTCAGACAAGCGGAGACATTCCTTGTCCGTTGCATCTTATGTGTATCACCCGCATGCAGAACCCTCACCCCTGGTGCATGGGGGACCAATTATCGAATCTGCAAACCAGCCTGGGTGGCTTAAAGCCAGCTGGTATCCTGTACAAATGCGGATTCGTGGTTCCTTTCCAATTTGCTATTGTGCAGCTTCAGACGAACAGAATTATCTTGCAAGCTCCGGCATTACACTCCCACCAGCGGAATCCCCGTGCGACCGGGATAATGCCTTGTATCGCTATGCCGGAAGCTCAGTATTTGGGTTCAAGCTGCCTTTTCTTACCTCTGGTTGGCAAGGAATTCGGGAATGGATCACCATGTAGTATTTCCTGTATGATCTCCAAAACTGTGCTAGTTTCTATTTGCTTTTCCATTCCTTCATTCCCCGCTATTCGGAGGTAAGTTTTGCACTGGTCCCTGTTGCCAGATTGCCACATGCCCTGAAACCCCTGAGGCTGGCGTGATTTATGCGATGGGAATCCAGCACAGTGAAGATCCCATTGCTGCATGTTTGGTGATAAGCCCTGGTCAGATCCAGCAGGACTGGGTGATACTGTTGATGCACAAAATCCTGCATCACCTTGCGTAGATTATAGCACCTTTTTAATGTTCAAACCCAAAACCCAAAACCACATAGGGTCATGCAGGACTGTGGCCATTACCAGTAGGGGGCAGTTGCCTTTGGATATCCTGCTTGTGGCTGGGGTCGACGTGCTCTGGGGCTAATCTTCGGGCTTATATTGATAATATGTAGGGGTTACATCCCGGGATATAAATATGAAATCCTCTGTAATACATTATAGAATCCCAGTATCCATATCATTGTCCATTTTCTTTTCCATTTGATTCTCCATTATGGGGCATGATTTCCCGATAATTATAACCCATACTTGCGTATTCCCTATATTATAACCCCATCACCTCTCCCTATGTATCTCCTATAATAGTCCCCATATTACTCCAATATATACCCTATCATCCCTATATAACAATAATATTTTAGTAGTTGCCATTTTCTTTTCCATTATCCCTATAAAGCCCAAGAATTATACCCCCCCTATAATCCCTTGTAGTTTCCATTTTCTTTTCCATTATCCCTATATAACCCCCTAATATAGTCCCTATATGCATATATTCGGGCGCCTTGGGGACTTTCGCTGGCAGGACTGTCAGGTCACAGTTCGTTCAGACCGTGGTGGCTTGTCAGCGCAGGAGTTGCGGGGTTTAAGGGAAGGATTTAAGGTTGAGGTTTTGAGGGTTTGGGGTGTAAAGATTTAGATTTTAAAGGTTTAGGGTTTACGGCCGAAGCTCGTAAGAGACAATCTAGGGTCTTCTGCTGCATCCTCCTACCCTTAAACCTCAATATCGCTGAACCCTCAACCCTAAAACCCAATATCAAGTATTCAGCCCTAAACCCTAAACCCTAAGCCCAGCTCCTGACTTTGACTGTGCTGGGGAGGATACATTGACAAGGTGGAAATGTTAGGGTTTAGGGTTTAGGGTTTAGGGTTTAGGGACGTTTTGAATTTTCGTTTAATACAACGCAGAATATCGCAGTCTCCAATATATCGGAAGGTTACCTGGGCCCACAGGTATCCTGTACATAACCCAAACAAACCCACAAATTGGACCTAAATAGATTCCGTTTAGAGGTGGTTGAGGGTCCCAGCATTTCCCTCTCTAAGCCCTGAATCCTAAACCCAATCTAAAGCAGAGGGATTGCGGATTCTTGGAAAGATCTACAGCCTAAATGAGCCATAGTCTAAACTCTTCAGAGGGGGTTATATAAGGGGTTATATAGGAGAGCATTATAGGGCTTTTCTGGGGATACTAGGAGTCCTAAACCCTAAACCCTAAACCCAAATGGGGACTTACGATGTTTAGGGGGCCATTTTCGAATCCAGCAGAGCGGCTTTTGGATCGCCAGGACATGGCCGAGCTGACGCCAGGTGGGAGTCTCTCAAAATAATCGCGGTTTAGGGTTTAGGGTTTAGGGGGTAATACAGGGGGAGGGTGGGGGGTGGGCGGGGCTATATAGCTGCCAAAGGTTTAGGGTTTGGGGTTTAAGGGTTGAGTGTTTACGGGTTCAGGTTTGGGGTTCAAGGTTTAGGGTGTAGTGTTTAGGGGGTCAGAGATTAAGGTTTAGGGGTTTAGGGTTTAAGGCATATAGATACAGGAAATGCATAGGGGCTATCTAGGGAATATGTAAGGGATGTACGTATATATACATTCGCACAGGCATTCGGGTTTAGTGAGTGGGGTTCTATGAGGAAATATAGAGGTTATATTACGGTTACATGAGGCCATTATCCCCGCAATGGAGAATCAGTTGGAACATACACTTGACAATGAACTGTAGTTTGCGTACCGGCTTACTGGGATTGTAGGGACCTAAACAATTGCCAATATCATCTTCAGGTCGATGTGAGGTACTATGTACCATAATTACATATCATATAAGTATACAAGGAATCCAGTACCAGACTATTGGTACCTACTAATTATTTCCTCCCCCGTAATTTCCCAATGTAATCCAGGAGGAGACCACTGCAGAATGTCGATGATCCCAAGGGGTACCCCTGTGAAATCTCTCCGGATGCATCTATCACCAGGGTCTCAAAGCGGGTTTCTTATTGGGGTTTAGCAGGGAATAGGGGAATATAATCCCCAAATAGTCCCTACATAACACAATCCCTTATTCCCTGCTAGCACAATCCCTTATTCCCTGCTAGCCACCAGTAAGTCTCACCCTAAAACTTACACCCCAAAGCCTATGAATCCTACAAATCCTTGAAAATCCAATAGTATCCATACAGAACCCTATATAATCCCTTAAAGGCTCTGAATTTTGAGAAGGTGATCCTGCGGTGCCATGTGGCGAGTCCAATGCAGGCACGATGCTACAGCCAAGGCCTGTGCCGAGCTTGCTTGTTTTACCCAGGGGGTCCAAGTACCCAATAGTTAGGTACTTGGAGTTTTGGGTAATAGTAATTCTAGTACAGGTTTTGGGCAAGTATATGATTATTAGGTACTTGGACCCTTAGGGTTAGGGTTTATAGGGATCAAAGTTGTAGCTAGGGGTATATACAAAGTTATATGAGGGTTAAAAAGGGTTACATGGTTGTTGCAAAGGGTCATGTGGGGTTTTTACCGCCAAGAATGGAGAACCAAATGGAACATACGATGGAAACTGAAATGGGACATGAGACGGAAACTGGGGTTATAGGGTTTTATAGGGAATATGTGAGTTAGCGGCATTATTAGGCTCACTAAGGTACCATTAAGGGCGGACATAGTCTAATCAGCGCGTAATAATTGATATTCCCTGATACGAACCCATGTCCGTTAGTTAAAGATACGGAATTTCGACTGTAGCTTACGTGCCAAACTAAGGCTTCTGCCGCCCCACTGTCATGGTAGAGTCATTGGCCCAGGAAGCCCAATAAGAGCGACCGCAATTCCGCCACCGCCCGTAGTACTACACTGGTATCCTCACGTGTTCGGATGACATTCACTGGCCTCTTGTCATGCAACCATGTACTCGTTGTAGTTGCACTTCTTCTGGTTCTCATGTTTGTGTCTCGCACTCATTCCACCTCAGCTCTAGCCTAAACTCCTAGTATCCCCCTCAATAACCCCTGTAGTAGTTCCCTACATAATCCCCCGTATAGACGGAGTTTAGACAACAGTACACCTTGTCTTGCAAGCTCCACCCAGCGTGCGCAGGAGAGGAGATGCATCTGCCTGGACATTCCAGGCCCGTTCCCGCATGTGCCAACATCGGAGTCCCTACCTACCCCCAAAAACGAGCAGCGTCCTCCTGTAGGAGCCCCCCCCCAATCCTACCGCACGAGCAGCAGGATTCGGCAGTTATTAGAATCGGGGTGCCAGTAGTTATTAGATCCGGGGTGCCGTTTCTTCGCTTATAGATCCAAGTCCTACCATGACCTTTAGCCCAAATGCTGCCCAGGGCCACTGCAATGAATAGTAAGGCCAGTATTGATAGCTCAAGTACCAACTATCAAACAACCATGATTTTGATAACCCCCGCCCAGCCCCCAAACCCTCCGATCCAAACCCCTTAATCCTAATCCCCTTAAGCCTCAATGTCCACAGGTTCCAACAGGCACATCTACAGATGGCTTCAACACCGTCAGCACATCTTCCGGAGCCCTGCGGCTCCTGAAGGCTTGAATATTAATTCAAGTAGGGGTTATGTTGGGGTTGTATTGGGATACTGGAAAAGAAAATGGAAACTACTATTTAGGATGTTTTTGTTTACTATTTTTAGGGTTCAGTGTATTATTACTGCTATTTGAAAGTTATTTGTAATTCTATTAGTACTTTTGTTGTGATTATACGTGTTATCAATATTATGGCTGCTGCGACATGCTATGACTGATGCTATTTCGGCCACAGCTAAAGGTTACAGCACCTGATGGTATACATTCATGTTGAGCATAGTGCTGTTGTGGCTATCATGCCCATTAATTACTTTTCAATGGCATTTTTTGAAGTTAGCCAATTCCCATAATGACATCTGTTTGATTGAGCTCCACCTCTTGATACAACCTTTTCGAGTTGCATTTGGTTTGAGCAGTACCAAAGGGCCCCCGGCTCGAACCGCAGCCAGCGTTCGAGACGAATTCCCTCGAATATGTTTGCCGGCCCGCTCTAATGACCAGCTAAGCCCTATTAAGGCCTACGCATTTTGTCTTGTCAGGTGTGCTACTGCGAGAACTATGCCAGCGCTTCTTCGGACGGTGCTTGTGGGGCAGCTGACTGGCAGCATGCAGGCATGACCTGTCCCAGCTGAATCTGCCTTTTTGAGATTGTTTTTTCATAAGGTTGCATAATTTGATATGTCTTTTGGATTGTCTCATGTTCTTATGTTATTATTGTATAACATTGCATAATACTGTATAGTAGTGTATAATATTCTGTAATATCACAGGGCTCCAGAACCTTTGTACGTCTCGCACAAGCACCTTGCTTCTTGACCTTGCACACGCCTGCCAGGCACGCTCTCTCTCGTAGGCTTCGCCGGAAACACAGCCCGAACCTGATGTCAAGCCCTTCATGGGCTTAGGGTTTATAAGGGTTTAGGAGTGTACCAACATCCAAGTTGTGTTGCCAGGGCTTCGAATATAGATCCCAAGGATAGCACCGCAAATGATTCGGTCGGGTGGAGGCGGTTTTATCATGGCAAGGGCAACAAGGGAATAAGTCACAAGTTCAGATTGCATTGCTACGCTGATACGGATAAGCTACTGGCGGGTGAGTAGGGAATAAGGGAATCCAATCTGTATATATCATATTCCCTATCTCTTGCTAACCCCCAGTAAGAGAATGACAGTCTACTCCCTAAACCTCAAACTGTAAGCCCTAAACTCTAAAACCCTAAACCCTAAGCCCTATAAGCCCTAAGCCCTAAGCCCTACCCCCTTGGCGGCCCAGGTGCCTGAAGTCCACTGCTACCGAGGGCAGCTCTGCCGCCTGGGCAGGGCGGAAGCCTTCGGCGAGGGACTTAGGATTTAGGGTCATGCTTTAACTTACTGGTTCTTAGCAGGGAATTAGGGGGATAGAATCCCTATATAATTTATATAATCCCTATAGAACAAATTCAATTCTTCCCTGCTAAGAACCTGTAAGTTTATAAGGTCCCTGAAAGGCACATAAGCGTAGAGACCCCAACGTTTTTGCTGAGGTATGGGCCAGGGAGATGCTGTCGTGGCTGTTGCCGGAAACTCCAGCTGCGCGAATCTGGACGGGCAGGCCAGTTGTTCTTTGAGCTGCAAGGTTGCTATGAAGCTTTCCCAAAGGCGGTGGGTCCTGTTTAAGAGTCCCTGGAATTGAGATTATAGCATGTGGGTCTGTATAGGGGGACCGTTGTTTTTTGGAAGTACTTCTGCAAGGATCGTGAAAGCATTCTGTAGGATCTAGCAAACATCATCTGGGGATGATATGGGAGTTTCCGTAAATAATTGGGGGCCATTATAGACCCAAAGTATCATAATCCTTACTGTAGGGACCCCTAAAGGCATCCTATTTCAGGTACCCCTTATAGACATCCTTATTACAGGAAGACAAGTTTGAACCCGACTGCAAGGTGTTCGCCTCCACTTCGCTGGTGACCCTGCTTGGCGACAGCACTGCCAAAGTGAGCGCTGGGAGCCTATAACGAACAAACCTGAGCCATTGGCAATAGCTTTCCCTCTAAATTTGATAGTATCCCTTCTGTAGTTCGAGTATGAAATGGTTCTTCAAAAGGTTATGCCGATGACTCAGGCTCCCATTGCGCATTCTCCTGCATACGTTCAGCTTGCCCTTGCCTGCCTAGCAGCTAGCTACATGCAACTGGCACAAGGTTGATATCCAAAACTACGCCGGAAGCTAAGATCTTGTGACAGGCAGCCAATTCAATCATGTATTCAATTGCCTATAGGCCTATTGATGGACCCTGCCATCGGTAGCCAGTAGCAGTCATATGATCACCTACCCCTAAGATTCATCAATTTCAAACGGATCCGCCTAAGATCAAAGCCGTTTGTGATAACATATCGTGAAGTGTCAATATTAGGGGGATCTGGGGCTTGAGTATTGGCGGGAGATGATTCCGACGGAGGCAGGCTTTTTAAGATCTACGGAATTTTCAATTCAGGCACAACCTGCCGCAGCTATCAAGGGCTCTGAGGAGTGATCCCTAGAAGCGTTTATATCCTTATATGATCAGGTAGTCCTGATATGTTCCTCCATAACATGCAGGGTCCCCATCAAAGGGTCTCTCCTAAAGTCCTGAAGCCACCAGATGCCATGCTTCAGGAGAATGACCTTGCAACGGTTTGCTACTGCTCCGCAGCCGCCGGAGACTTACAAGATTGATCGTCCAACTGCCATCTGTTATGGCCTAGATACCCGCCAGTAGGGCCCTAGGACCCCAATTGAGGGATGATTAATAAACAAAAACCCGTAATCAGGTTTAAGAG
>CAJNIZ010030580.1:0-10315 GCA_905231905.1 Symbiodinium pilosum
TTAGGGTTTAGGGTTTGGTTTACGGATTGGGGCCTAGCCCTTGGATCATCGGAATTTCCCAAAATCAAGGATCCCGTTTCGGGGTCCCCTCAACAAGGATTATGGTATACTGGGCGGGGGTCTATACTGGGGTCCCCCTGTTTATGGCAACTACCAAATCTGCGAAAACAAGTACGCCTTGCCTGAACTGCCACAGCTCTTAACGTAGACCCTGGATTTAATAGATCCCTTCCCCTTAATGGGAGTTATAATTGGGATCCTAATGTTGAGACCCTTAAAACAAGGGGGTTCACTAATCATGGGTTTACATTGCATTCGAGAACGCACCGGCCTTCAATGCATGGGTTCAGGGTTTAGGGCTTAGGGCGGAGGATGTAGGATTTAGGGTTTAGGGTTTATGGTTGAGAGTTCACGTTTTGTGAATGTAGCTGAGGAGAGTTCCCCAAGCCCTGCCCTCAGCATCCTTCACCTATACATCCCAAGACCTTCTCAGCGTGAAGCCCAAAAAAGCCTAACAACCCCCTAAGCATCCCTATCAGACCCCCAAATCCTGTGTGGCAGAAACCTTAAAATCCAAATCCCGAACCGTGTATGGAGGGATTTGAATAGTCTGCATCGTCTAGAGCAGCACACATAAAGCGTGCTTCTTGCAGCACGGCACCTTTTGGTTCGCGACATAGAGCAGTGAAATACATTCAGAGAACCACCCTCAATCTCCACAATCTTGCGGTGGAACCCTAACCCCGCAATCCCTGAACTCTGAGGAGAATCTAAGTTCCTTCACAGCAACCCAGTACAGGGTCTGAGAACTGCTTATGTGTTAAGGTGCCTTGCTCCCGTGACCTTCTTCCATCTTCGAGGTGGGCTAAATTGGCATGGAGGTTTAGGGGTTAGGACTTAGGTCCTAGGGTTGAAGGGGTTAGGGGTTTAGTGGGTAGGGGCTTAGGGTGGCTGAGGTCTTGGACTGCATTATTTAGGTGGTCGGGCCTTTAAGCTTTGGGCAAAAAATTTTGGGTTTTTTAGGTTCGGTCTTCGCGCTTGATGTTCACGTGGTGTAGAGGCCTAAATACTTACCTAAATAATGGCCCTAGATTCCATCTAGAATTCTTGTAAAGGGTACCACACCCCTAAACCCTAAACCCAAGGCACAAATACCTTCTGGAGCAGAGTTTGAAGCTATCCGATTGGCTTCATTGGCAAAAACTCCTGGTATGGTCCCTATGGTTCCAAAATTACGGTCCCATTTTGGTACCCCCAAATATTAAGTGCCGTAATATACTAATCTATGACCAACCCTAAACCCGAAACCCTAAACCCTAAACCCTAATCTATGACCAACGTCCATAATTTCGAGAACAACCCAAGTACATACAAACAGGATTCTGGAGCTGGGCTTTGAGGACCAAACACGGATAAGATGTGACCCCCTCCTGAGACCCAGCCCCATACACTCTAAGCCCTTTTTAGGGTTTAGGGTTTAGGGGTTTAGGGGTTTAGGGTTTAGACCCGAAACCTGAAACTTTCAAGCCCCACAAACCCAAACCCTGAAACCCTAAACCCTAGATCTCGACGCCGAAGGTGGCATGCGTGTTGAGTCCAAGTCCTACGTCAACGAAGATGAGGTGGGCTCAGGGTCTACTCGTCTTACAGTTACTATTGGGGACTCCGAAATAGTTTTAGATGTTGGTTGCTATAATCCTAAAAACAACCAATACCCGAACTCTAAAAGTAGGAAAGCTGATGGCTTTTTGAACTATTTTGGTGGATTTGGGGGTTACTATTTTACTTACTCCTGGGGTTCAAGTTTTAATGTTTAGTGGGCTTCTGAGGCCGGTTTAGGTTAAGGGTTTGGGATTTAGGGTTTAGAGTTTAGGATTGGAGGTATGGAGGCTTCAGATGGCTTATTGAAAAAGGGCTTTATGGGTTTAGGGTTTAGTGTGTAGGGGTTGAGAGTCTAGGGTTTAGGTTTACTATTGGCTTGAGTTGTCATGTTGTTTTCAGTTGTTTGTTGGTACTTTGATTCTTCAGAGGCAGGAAGGCTTTGCGATTGAGTGGGCGTGTGTGAGTCGGCAGTGGTCGTTGCTACTTGCGGTAAGCAGAGGGGTTTAGGGTGTAGTCAGGGGTTGGCATTTGTGTTCCTGTCCGAATTCCTGCAGAGGTTACGATTGCTATTGGCCATGGTGGCATGTCTGGTCTCCAACCTGTGTAGTTTAGTGATGAGTAACACGGCTTTGGAGCACAAATGGCACTTCCATCTCTTAACTATGCGCCCTGAACCTGCAGCCTGAACTGTGCACTATGTGGATCCCAGATTTGTGTGCTATAGACCTAAACGCTTAACTTCGCGATGTTTACTGGTGAAGCTTTTGCCAGGTAGCCAGCCACGCCTAAAGCACCTGCCGACCTAATAGGCTTAGGGTTTGTATGTCCCCCAACTTGTGCAAGCTGGTATGTTGAATATAAAGTAATGTTGGGTCCTGACTAGTGTAGGGGGGGGCCCCCCAATTAAAAATGGGTCCCTGTTTAATGTAGGGGGGGGTACCCCCCCCAAACATTCCATGGTTTTTAGGTTTTGATTGAAATTCAATAGGAGGGATCAGCCCAATCTAGATCGTAGGGTTAATTTAAAATGGAATAGGAAGGGTTGGATCCTAGGTTCTTAGGTTTTAATTAGAATTCAATAAGAGGGCTTGCTGAGTGACATTCTCAGACTCATTTTTTTTGGCCGCGCAACTTCGCACAATTGAGCACCCCCAAAGGAACCTAGGGGGTGCTGAATGATTTCGGCGAAACTTCGCACAACTGAGAACCCCCACACTAATCGGGACCCGACATTAATTGTGGTTGCAGATTTATGTATTCCTTCTTCTTGAAAACAACAACTGTAATGATACATCCCCAATGGAATACCCTTATATATTCGGGTGAATACTTATTACCAGGCGCTGATCGGGATTTTCCGGGAGGGGACGCTCAACCCGTAAACCCGATTTTTCAGAGGAGGCTATCCGTGATCGCCTTACTGCATACGTGTGTTTTGTCAGGAGCACTAGCAGTACTTGGTCAGTGCAGTGAGGTCCCTTGGGTTTAGGGTCTAGGGGTTTAGGGTTTAGGATTTAGGGGTCCAGGGGTTTAGGGTTTGGTAGTTTAGGGATTTAGGGTTTAGGGGCCTGAACCCTTGCAGGCAACCCCAAACCCTACACTGCAGGGGAACCAGAATGCAAAGCACATTAGGGTCTCGCATAGCGTCGGGGGTCAAGCGACTCGCAAGGTTGCAAGCCGGCAAGCTCAAGTAACTGTCAGGCTCTGCGCCCTGAGCCTCGAATACCCATAAGCCCTAAACCTTAGAACCCAAACCCTAAACCTTAAACTTCAAATTAACCCTAAACCTTAAACTCTAAACCCTATCTTATCAGGGACCTTTTCACCCGAATTAAGGGTAATCATTGCGAAGGTCTTAGGAGTTAGCTAGGCTAAAGCGTTAGGGCTTTGGATTTCGGGGTTTAGGGCTCAGCCAGGCCAAGTTCATAGTGAACCTCTTCACATGCCTGAAAAAGGCCTTCCCAAAGGAGGAGCCGCGACCGACCCAGGGTTCGGGAATTAGGGTCTTGGATTTGGGGCTTAGGGTTTAGGATTTAGGGCTTAGGGTTTAGGATTTAAGGTTAAGGGCCTTAGAATTTTAGTTTTAGATTGGGCTTAGGGCTGCGGGCTTATGATGTGGGTTCAGGGCATGCCTCGACATTCTAAGATTCAAAATGTTTTGGGGCAGTCCGCGAGGATATTCCATGAGCATGTCAAAATGAAATTACATTGAGATTCAAGTTGGCCTGTTGTTATGGGCTTTCATGTGTGGGGGACAGGGGTTTAGGGATTAGGGCTTAGGGATTTGGGTTCAGGGACATCTACCCCAATGCTGGAGCATCAAACGGAAAAGAACATGGACAATTAATTCAACATAGTGGTTCATCATTTTCAGGGTTCCTTCAGCAGGTTTCCTGACAAGTGGATGTTGGTCATCTACCTCAACCCCTAAATAGAGACCTTATGCCTGTCACATGACTTTTGCTGGTTACGTATTACAAAGGTTGAGCCTGTAACAAGTCTGTTTCGGATTGTAGGGAACTTGCTGAAGATTGAGTACATCAAAATAAGCCGCACATGGCTCCGAAATCTGCTATGAGTATCAACCGTTATTGTTATTTTACAAAATGTTCTCCTTGGGACTTAGCTTGGACCTTAGACCCTTAACCCTTTGGGATTCCCGGATATTCCTGTTACAGGTAATTAAAATCAACCCTTAGTAGGGGTCCTAAGTGCCACGTAGTGTTCTTATCCAGTACAACCACGCTCTGCATGCTCTGAGCCGTGCATGTTAGCAGACAGCGCCAAGTGCTGAAGGAGTCTGTGGCGGAAGGTTTTAGGGACAATGGTGGGCATACTATATAAGCAGAAGGATCATGATAATAGGGTTTAGGGTTTAGGGTATAGCACAATTTAGCAAAGCTAACTTGTGGAGCTTCATCATGCAAATGAGGTCGGAAAGTGTTAGTAAGAATGAGGTTCCCAAAGAAGAGCGATGCCTAGGCTGGGATTTGAACAGTCTGGACTATAGGATGGTGGCCTGTAGGCAAGTGACTAAACTTATAAGCCTCGCATCTATAGTGAATAGGACTTGAATTTATACTTAGCCCTACTACAGGCTACTGCAACCCCACCCCGAGTAGGTTTCAGAAGATCCTTCGTGGATCATGAAGCCTTAGGGTTTATAGGCCTCGGGGTTTAGGAAAACTTCCGCCCCTCCTCTCCACCCCCAGCGTATAACTTGAAAATTTACACTGCGACACCCAAAGTGCTGGTGTGAAAGTTAGGGCTCAACAATTCATGTTGCAAAGAAGCCGCAGGATTGGCGAAGAAAGCTGGCTGTCATATCCCCCTATGCACAGCAGGCCGGCCGGCTTGTTTGAAAAGGGTCCCATGACATTGGTGTATCAGTATATTATACCATATTATATTATCCTTTAGTCTGAGAATATACTACATGATACTGTATTATGCTAGATTATGCTATCTTATACTGTACTATATTATGTTATACTATACTATACGGACGTATGGGTTGATGTTGGGTTTAAAATCTACTTTGCCGGACCCTCCAGTTGCTAAGGGGCTAGGGAAGCTCATTACCTCCAAAGGGTTACAATAGGGATATTACGGGGTTATTACCAGGGTACTGTACATTTCCTAGGGTTACAATAGGGCTATTAGGGTGTTATTAGCAGGGTACTGTAAATTTCCTAGGGTTACAATGGGGCTATTACGGTGTTATTACCAGCGGTAGATTTCCTAGGGTTACAATAGGGCTATTACGGTGTTATTACCAGGGTACTGTAGATTTTTCTAGGGTTACAATAGGGCTTTTACGGTGTTAGTGCCAGCGTACTGTAGATTTTCTAGGGTTACAATAGGGCTATTAGGGTTTTTTGCCAGGGTACTGTAGATTTCCTAGGGTTACAATGGGGCTATTACGGTGTTATTACCAGCGGTAGATTTCCTAGGGTTACAATGTGCTATTGTAGATTACGGTGTGATTACCAGGGTACTGTACATTTCCTAGGGTTACAATAGGGCTATTACGGTGTTATTAGCAGGGTACTGTACATTTCCTAACTCCAGGGTCCCTCAGAGTAGGGTTTAGGGTGTAGGGGCTCAGGATTTGGGTTAGGGTTATCTCAAAGCCAGAGGCGCCTCAGGGATCCGAGAACTATATATATACCTACTAGAGGGTCATATGTATAGGTTACAGAGATTCTTTAGGACTACGGAGTCATGGTTTTGAGAAACTCCCATATCTGGGCCTGTGCACCACCCCTGACAGGTGTACTCGTTATTCTGCAGGCTGGGGATGGGCATTTCCCCAAGCCCAAAACCTAGGTTGGGGCCGGGGTTGCCCAAAACTGCAAACCCTAATCTTTAGGCTTTCTTAAACCCGGTGCAAGTACATAAGTAGCACAGAATTTGGGCTCAAGACATTCGATTGAATGGCTTAAGGTTCATTGTGTAGGAACAATTTCGGGCCCATTTTCTTTCCCAGTAAAGTACTGGGACCCTTAGGTTAAATGCTAAGCCTGAATCTCAAAGCATGCTTCAGAGATTGAAGGTCATATGGGGGGTGGTCACAAGGATGGTCCCTTTTTGTGTCGCACAAAATTTCGTGCTGTATTTATACACGACACGGGACACAACCTAAGGCGGCCCATATTGGCAGCCATCCCATGTGGTGCAAATTTGGAAATAAAGAATCGGATCCCACTCGCATATCCACAGAAACATGAGGCTCCTTGTGATTGGGACCCGGGACCCCCCCCCCTCCAAAAAAAAAATGAAAAAAAAGGAAAACACATCCGGAAACTCACATACAGATGGTAGATTGCGAAATTGTGCGCCAGTTGGGACCTCAAGAACACTGTATTCCTAGCACTTTGTGTATCTGAATCAGGCGGTGCAAGATGTCCTGCCCTGCAGCAAGTAGAACAACAGGATGGGACCGGCAGAGCTACATGGTTAGTTTTGAGTTCATGAAGTTTACGGCTCAGGGGCTGACATTCCGTGTCTGAGCTTATCATGGATAATGTTTTTGGCATGACCCAAGCATGCATTGCAGACTTGAAGCTACAATTTTTCCTTACTGTCAAGGGCTCCAGAAGGGCTCTCAATGCCCATCTGAAGCATGGAATATGGGTACATATCTTTTCACAAGTTCTTCTGCTTTTGAGAGCTCATCTGTGTGTTCCGCATATCTCTCCCGTAAACATCTGGGCGCATCCATCCCCTCGCGTCCTCCTGGAGTCGCCAATATAGCCCCTCCATAAACCCAATATTATAGTAACCCAGGTCCCTCTAGACCCGAATAAACCCGATATAGCCCCATAACAACTTCACATGACTCACATGACCTGTATATGGGGCTGTTGCAGGTCAACCTCATTCGGCACGAGTTCCAAGAGCTGCCATCAGCTTAGCATGCATCAGTTGGCAGGCGAGCAGCTTAAGTTGAGGAGGTGTAGGGTTTAGGGCTTAGGATTTAGGCAGGAACTTCGTGTTCAAGGTTGGACAGGAGGACTTACATAGTGCCCTAGCGTTACCTGTATGTAGACAAATGGCCTTTTAGCGGATTTTTCCTGAAATGTCTTGGGTTATGGTCTTACCTACTACGCACATTTTGTTGTGTTAGGCTCAGACTTGCGCATGCTGGAGGACGTTTTGAAGTTTTGGCCTCTGCGCAACCCTGCTGGAGATCAGTGGGCTAAGAACTTCACCCAACAAATGCCATTAGTGTGAAGACTTATGGGGTAGCCCTGAAATCCTTATCCTTTCGGATTTGGTGTCTCCAGGCTTACTCATGGACAAGTAGATTCAAGCTCGGAACCGGTTGGCAAGATAAGACCCTGGGCCTTTTTGCCCTTCCTTCAGTCTGGCACTACCACCTTGCAAACAGTATCAAGGATTAGGGCTTACGGTTTAGGTTTTAGGTTTGGGTTTATTGGAGGTGTCTGGCTTAGGCACCGGCACCCTTGTCAAGCGTCTGCTACGCCATGCTGCACAGGGGGATCCCCTGACTGGATTAGCCTCATTCGCCTGCAGATGGGTTGAAGGGAACCACGGAAACAATTTGAAATCTTGCAATCTACCCTACGGGTCCAAGTACCCAATAATCATATACTTTCCCAAAACTGCACTATAATTTCTATTACCCAAATCCCAAGTACCTCAATATTGGGTACATGGACCCTTAGGGCTACACGGAGTTTGAAATGCCCCAATACTGCAATACTTGACCCAATCTGCAGATATGCTGTAGGGTTTATAGTCCCCCTTAAGTAGATAGAATATGGCTTTGGGTATATTATAATAAGATCCCCATATACCCCATATTCTATCTACTTAAGGGAGACTATAAGGTTTCTGGTTACTGGGGACCGAGTGAAGGGAGCCTAGGGAGCCTTCTGGATTACCAGAAATGGGTAGGGACTTTCGTATTTTGGGGTCTAGATTGGGGTACCCCATTTGGGGAAACTATCAAATATCCTTTCTCTGCTTCTGCAGACGCTAGGGAATACCATTGCCTGTCAATGATTCTAGTTACCGGACGATACCATCGGATACTCTCAGCAGCACCGCTGATGAAGAATTCTTGCACCACCCAAAATCCTCAACTACAAGACTTTCTCGGGATTCAATGACCTACGTAAGGAGCTGTATGATTTCGTAAAGAACAAGGTGAGCGTGGACATGCAGCGGGCTCGGCTGCCCACCTAGGCTGTATGCAGCTGAATTACCCGAAGGCCCAACATGTGCCACTGTCTAGTACCTAGAACCCTTCGCATATATCCTGAGGACGTACTTCCCAACCCTATGATTCCTGAAGGTATTAGATCCCTGTATGACTTACTTGTTGTTGGTAGGGAACACTGGAATATAATCCCTATACAACCTATATAACCCCTATATAGCAGATTCCCGTATTCCCTGTTAACTCTCAGTACGATGAGCTACTGTGTGAACGAAGGCTTGCCCACAAAGGCTTGCGCAAGACTCCTCAGGGTTCTATAAGGCCACATGGGGTTATATACTGTTTGTATAGGGTTTAGGGTTTGCGATCGCTGCCGAAAGCCTGCATGGTCCTAGGCGCTGCTCAGTTGAGGGCTTGAAGGTCTAATCTGCGCGCCGTAAAGAAACTGCAGTTTCTAAAATCTCTACATACAGCTATATAACCCTATATATCCCCCTATAACCCCGTCTAAAGAACCCCTAAATTTGGGGAACCCCCAAGTCAACTTGAGCTGAGGTACAAGGTGGGAAACAAAGAGCCGTGTCCGGTGGATGTCCTGCCCTTATTGAGGGGGATACTGGGAGTTAGACTGGCTCACCTGGTTTGGGCTTCAGTTCGGTAAGTGGTTGGGATCCATCATGCTGTCTGGTTGGGGTGGAGGTCCTTATATAGCTGCAACACGGATCCTGTTTTTCTTCCTATGCTCTTCGAGAGAAGGAAGCCAAATAGTGGAAATTCCTAATCTTAGCGACTAACTGTAAAAGGTCTATAGGTAGAGAATAGTCTTACTCCCTTATTAGGCCCTCTACGGCGGTACCTAGACCCTCCAAATCACTCAAAGAGAGACCTGGCTCCACGGGCGAGATGCCGCAAAGTTGGCCACCTAGGATTTGGAGTTTTGGGTGAGGATTTAGATTTGGGTTTAGGGTTTAGGGTTGAGGATTTAGATTTAGGTTTCGGGGGTTTGATTAGGGTTGGTGCTTTTGAAGAACCATTTCAAGCCCTCCTGTCATAGTAGATAGAGCCTCCAGGGTGATGTCTAAACTCCATAACTCACTAAGGCCACGAAAGAAATGCCATGTCCGATACCCTGAACCTTTAAGCCCTAACAGCTTCAACCCTGTGACCTAAATCCTACTGGGCTTCCTACCTCTTGTTGCTTCCTACATTTTCACAATGCATAGTCCAAAAAAGGTAGGCCATCCAGGGCCGATAGACCCTGAGACCCAAAGGGGTTTTGGGTTTAGGTTGCCTCGAGAGTGAGAGCCATAGACCCTTCGTGCCCTGCTGCGACCACGAACTCAACTGGCGGCTTGAGGGTCTGGTTTTGGGTTTAGGGACTGAAAACCTGAAACCCTATGTGCACTGGAATTCAAGATTTCAGTTTCATGCATGGTGACACAAGTCGAGTACCAAGACAGAGTGTGAAAGGCCCGCTTCAGTTATCTTCTGCGCTGTGCTACGAACCCTAGGCAGCCTACCTGGTACTGTTGATCTAAGGGCCCAAGTACTCAGGGTTGAGGGTTCAGGGTTCAGGTTCAGTAGGGCTTTAGATGCCCAAATCCAGCCAGAGTATGGTGCTTGGGTTTCAAAACCATTGCGCGTGGATCCTCTGCGATTTCAGGTTGTACTTCGTGGGACCCTGGGTATAGCGAGGGTTACGCTCGGGTTTTAACCTGCGCTTTTACAGGGATGTATTTCCTAACCCTGAGGGTGTTAGGGCCCAAATACCATCATAATATCATAGTATTTTGGCCCTAAACCCTTGTTATTTAGGTCTTTGGACCCTTACATAGCCCCCATATATCCCTACAGATCCCCCTATAACCCCCTTGAAGGGACCCTATTATTTAGGTCCTTGGACCCTTAGGGTAAAAACACTTCTCCCAACTGACGGGCTGACTTCGTATGCTCATGGTAGTTGGTCTATATGTAGGGTCAGCGGCCCTAAACCCTAAACCCTAAAGTTTAGGGTTTAGGTTTTAG